>WTXI01000168.1:0-80153 GCA_022376515.1 Lactifluus volemus
TGCCTCACCTTGAGAAGAAAGTCCGAGGGGAATAACCCATCGGAATCACTCAGGAAATGTAACTTTACTATGGTAGTTTCATGGTGGCCCTATGGCATAGATTGGTTTGGACGGTGAATGCAACGAGTGAGCGCTAGTGAGCGGCCGGGTATGGAAAGGCCGTTATCGAGTAATCCGACGTCGACTTTAAACTTTGTTTACATAAGTCTAATTGGCTCACTTGTTTCGGTGGGTGACTGCTCTCTCCTCCTTTCACCTGGGTCTCACTGAGTAGCACAGCCTTTCTCCTTGTTCTCTGGTCCTCCTCTCTCGGCAGGTGAACTTAGACCTTACCTCTTCACTTGGTAGTACATGGATTGGGTCTCTTCTGGGATGTCGCATCCCCCTTTCTTTCCCGCGCTCACACGTTGTCTCACCCGGTGCGGGGTTCAGTCAAGGGTCAAGCCCGTGACAGTGGCAATTGCCGCAGTGTTGGGGGGATCCTCTTGTCTGATATGAAGTACAAGCCCTCTCCTTCTCTCTTACTTGCACCTCCTCAGGCCTCAGCAGTCACACACAATCCACATTTTTTCATTGCCCACCATCCCCATTTCTCCTTCTTCCTGTCTTGCACCTGGCTTCTTTCATCCTGTATTTCCTTTTTCTCGCCTTGACTTACCCCTGCTACATTTCCTTTCCACATGTGTTTGTCTCTCTGTTTCCCCTGCTGCACTAGTACTATCTCCTCTGCCTGTACTGTAAATATGGTCTGTGTCACGTCGTGCATCGTCTCGCAGAGCGTTACAATTAAAAACTGTGGGGGGTGCTTACATCAGCCCCCGTTCGGGCCTTCTCACCCGTCGCTCTGACGTGTCCCCCCTCATCAGGTACAGTAGTGCCAATTAGCTATCGTTTATTGTCGCACCACGAGTTCGTTCACGCGTTCACGCCTCGGTTTGTTGACAATCCCCGCGCCCACTTGTTTTCGTATTGCATCTTTCTACTGCCTTGCTTTGCCTTTTCGGGGTCATAGAAGTTTCGAAGTTTTGAGGGCAACTTGTCCATTGTGCAAGTTCGTCGGATCCTCCTTTCTCCGCCCGGTGGGGGGTAGCCAGAAACTACTCAAGGTACTTCCCGGGCCCAGCACCTGGTCCGGTCGCTCCTTTCTTTCAGTTCCTCTGTCTTGTTCGTAGCCCACCTTGTTCGTCCATGTTCTTTGAAACCATCCTCCCACTCTCCCGCTTCATCGCATCTGTTCATGTTATGTTCCCTCTTCTGTGTCCTTGTGCTGTACATGTACATGTATGATGTGTTCGTGTGGCCTGTCTCCGCTCTTGTTTTGTCATTCCTTGTTTCCTTTATTTGTTGAATTGGGGTAGGACAACTCAATTATCACGGTTTTTATTCATTCAATCCCCAAGCCGTCGTTGCTGAAACAACACGACGACAGTATCTGACACGACTCGCCTTTGCGCCTTGAGAGAAAGGTCTGTTACTCAGCACTTCCCACGCAGGTGAAACACTGGCAAGTTCAAGGGTGTCAAGACCGTCCTGACTTAGGCTAAAATTGTCAAATATGAGGGATTCAGTCCGTGCGACTTGCCATAGAAATTTAAGGCGCATGGATGTGTCGGTTCTGTCGGTCTCCGAAAGTCGATTCTAAAAAACATTTCCCCGCTAACAGAAAAAGTGACCATAGCCTTCAGTAAGTTAGCACTGCCAAGTGGCTAGTGGCCCCGCAAATGCAGCAGGGTGAAAGAGAAAAGTACTATCTGTTGTATCTCAGCCGACAAACGTTGTGCCGTAAGGACGTGGCGGGCAAGTATATAGGTGAGCGCGAGGGCATACAGAACTGAGGATGAACAGGCATAAGGTTGGCAAAGTAACATGGTGAAGAAATGGAACAAGTTTTACACCTTGGGAGCAACTGATGTTGAAAGAGATGAACACGGCACCAAAACGGCGTGACGCTGTGAAGCACAAGGCCATCCGATGGTCAAAGTGAGCGATGATATCGATGATACCCGGTAAACGTACGGGGTCATGGAAGAGAATGGGAAATCAGTAGCTACACCGCTTTTTCAACATTGTCGGCGCCCCGGCTGACAAGAAAGAACACACAGAAGAACCAGAACAGATGCTTGGGCAACAACTTATTATTCCACCACGGAGTAGAGGAGAGTATCCGATACACTATTCTGTAAATGTGACTACCAGCAACGTGAACAAATCGCGCTTTATGAGCAACATGGACTTAGAGGAGCGGTATTGGTACACTAGCCAGGCATGATCAGTGGCCACTCGCGGCCGAGCACGGTACATAACCCCCGTCCTAGCCGTGCGGCACTCGATGGGAAGAGAATCCGCAACCTATAACCATTGCCGCCTCGGAGAAAGGGATGGCGCGATAGCTAGAAGCACTTGATGGCTGTTGACAGAATAACGACAACCTAGGTTGTGACTTGAACTGAAGCTTGCTGGATTTCAGTAGTTCGATGCATCACGAAAGGTAATGGTAGTCCAGAGTCCCGCCATTGTGAAAGGTGTTCCGAGCCCCTGATCATGGAGCGTGCGGTATTAAGAGAAACACCTGAAATTTTGACAGTGAAAGCTACGCTGGGATTAGTATTTCGATTCCCCGTTGTCGTGGTCAGCTCAATTCGTTTTTCGCGATCCAGTACTTGCGCTATAATCGAGGCCCAAGATTCATTTTCACTTTCCCGCGTGCTTGGTACACCAAATATTGCCTCGAAAGGCACTCTTGAACTGTGTCTAGTCGCCGTTCCAGCCACGTTGTTCCCACCTGGCCACCGTCATCGTGCACGGTCAGAGAAAACCTCGACCTTGAAGCTCATCGAGGAACTTTGCCAATAGTTCCGCAGACGTCAATGAATCGAAGGACCTTGCTTTCCCTAGCGAAACACTTTCAGAAGATTCGCGTAATTATCCACGTGCCAAAACTGTTGCGTATTTTACTCACCTGATTCCTTGCCCACACCTCGACATCTGCCGGACCCGTACCATGATCTCGTCCGACCGTAGATCTTGAAGCTCGCCAGCTATCAATGGTCATTCCGGAGACATTGACCCGAACTTGTCCGGACCATTACTTGAACGAGAGTGATGCCGTCCCTAAGGAAACAGAAAATGCCTTCAGGCTCTGACGTGTGCGTGATTTTGACATTGATGAAGTACGAGCAAAGTGGCGTGTAAGGGACCAATGCCTGGTGATCATGGCATAGCCAAAGCCGGAATGGCGCTACTCATGTTACTCCACGATTTTTGTAGCCTCTGATCAGTGGTTACGATGCCATCTGATCCGTTATCCCTGGCACCTTATTAGCATTAATTGGAATTTCTGAGTCTGAAGATGTGTGGCACTTTTGGAGTTCTGATTTTGTCCGCTGTGTGAGATGACTTGTGCTGGTCGTGAACCTGAGATTATGCTCGTGTTTGTGTAAGGTTAAGGTTAAACCCGGTCCGAACGTCCGGTCCGTCAAAGTCTCAAACGTGTTGATTGTTGCGTAGCGATTAGCTGGCGTAAGCAAAGTCGATTTGGCCGTCGTCTGACCACCAACTCACCGAGTGTTCTCCCTGGCCGTTTAACTAAGTGGAGCTTGCCTTAGTCAGTTGGTCTTACACTGAATCCTCCGGTCACGGCCTTCGAATGTATGTGGATGCATCATTTCCCACGCGCCAATCAATCTAAGGAGATCACTGGGATCATGATCACGTCGCGTGTGCCATTTGTCCACTTTCTAGCCAAGTTATTTTGTTTGTGCTCGGTCCCGCAGTCCTAATCTCAGAAGCTACGATGATCTTCCTAGGGCCCTTTGGGAATCTTTTTGCCTCGGGATCAAAATTTAATGTACTGAAGTAGCTTGTGTCGCCCCTCCTGCGATTAATACAGGTAAAGGTGACTGGTCCCGATCAAAGTCAAAACCGAATATAGTACGTTTCCTCATCTACGTTATTACGGCCTCCCACGATAATACCGGCTCTAGTGCTTTTCGTCAAAGAAGAGTGTATTTGACGCGCACCTCCATTCCGACTCGGAGTCCGACTACCTGTCACAACACACGACAATATCAAACTGTTCATATAGTACATCACTTTCCATGATCATCACGTCTCCACTCCCTTCCCTATTCCTACCCCCCCTTCATTCTTGGGAAGTTTGAAAGATCGGTCATGAGTGCTCTTGCTGCTAGCCCCACCATCTCTCCAAGTCAGAGTGCACTTTCAGCAGCTGCATACTTGCGTATTGCGTCCCTCTCTATCGCTGCTTATGAGTATGTTGCCAGTGGCAACATTTCGTTAGCCTTTCACCCATGACTCATTCCGAGCCAGTTATATCATAACCCTCCATGCGGAATATCGCATGTACAAGCCTTCTGATCGAAGAAAGTGAGTCTCTCGAGACGGGCTCGCGAATATAAAACCCTGACTGAAGAAATACGTGTTGGATAGACTAGGCCTTGTGTTATTTATTCTCATTCGGCATGTCTTTTATCACTGTCTCTGTGCCAATTATAATGGCACCTGCTCATATGTTCTATAGGTACATAAGCGTAGTTACAATGGTCGTCAGCAATGTAGGGTTTTTCAGCCACAGTTTCACGGCTAAGATCTGCGGCCACTACTTTCATGCCTATCCTGTGTTCAAAAGTACGGTATCACTGTTCCCCACCATCCGGCCACTCATGACCTAGTGGACTGTTTAGCGATCCAACTCATGATATCACATATAATCATGGGCCTTCGGTAGGTCTTGCAGCGGCTGTCCTGTAACGTCCCGCTAAGTGACTGACTACAAACTCCAGGACGTGGAACATTGCCCGGCGGAATATATGGATTGGCCGGACCATTTCATGGGCGTTTATCGCTGCTATGGTGGTCTGTCATTACTCACTCTGATATAACATTCTTGTTTTGATTCATGAGCGCAGGTTGAGTGGATATCTGCTGTAACTCATAGGATTCGTGAGTTAGGCGCCCATTGCGATAGGAATATCGACTCACTGACATACAATGTAGCCCAGATGACCAATGTGGGTGTAGCTTTTATCTCTCATCGATGAGAATGTATTGAAGGTTGCGTGGGAATGCCCAGGGAAAGTAGGTGTAATATCTGAGTCTTAACTGCTTTTCCTGACAAAAAATCTAGCTGCATGATTGGGAGCACTCATCCCACGGCGTTTTTGTCTACTTGGTCATTTTACTTCGTAGCCACGCTATATGATTGCCTCATGATATCAATTTCGACATATTACCTTCTCAAGTTGAGAAGGGCCGAAACATCTGCGTAAGTCGCATTCTATCAAACACGCGATGCCAGTCCTGACTCCTTGTAGTGCCTCGGGGCTTGTGAAAATGTAAGTAGTTTTCAGATGACAGTAGTCGAAAGTCTTACCCCAGACCAAGACTTTTATACGATGGTTTGATGTATTTTATCGCGGTTGCAAGTATGCATCAGCAAAATGATATTATACTGGAGTCACTATTGTCACTAGCGTCACTGGCGTCACTAGCTCTAGTAACATCTAGTGAATCTAGTCAATTCTAGTATCATTCTAGTATCAATATTGAATTTCTAGGCACAACAGATACAGGACTAGATCTAGGTACATTGTCAGACCAACCTCACGCGCTCTCATCGCCCACATTCCCAACCTCGTTCCATTGGTGCAACCCCATATGCGGGCTCCTGTGGTGGCTAGAGAACATGAATGTCTAGGTGTGTGAAAGTACGCTTGTCTTCATCTCGCTCACCCATGTAATCTCTTTTCACGCAGAGAGAACGAACTCAGTGAGCCACACGGCACTATGCGTCCCACTTGACAATCCCTGTTGGAGTCTGTGAAGGGGTCTGTGTTGACCAGTTCCCGATCCCGGAGAGTGGACAAACTGGTATTCAAGCGAGACGGCCCCTTTCTGCGGGTTGTGCTGGCTAACAGCACGCATAAGGAAAGTGTGTCCTGTCTTGAGGACCGCAGGCCATCCCTCATGCTTCCCCGCTTGGAATGAGAATTGGGCGCAAGCGGGAGAGGTCCCAGCGTGTGCGAAGTGCACCTGCGCGCAGAGCAGAAAGCGGGATGTTGGGATGCTTGAATGCACTAAATAAGGCATATGGGATAGAGGGAGGTGCACGCAGTAAAAACCTACATCGGTCGAGGCAAGAGTGGCAAGTGCGGGTGCCACATTGACCGCGTACAAAACGTGTTCAAGAGGGGCAGGGAAATCATCAGCCTTTGCGTCATGCGGAATAGGCGATGACCTATAGGGCACATCTTGTACCCAAACCGTGTTTTCGATGTCACGCCAGCCATGATCCACGAGACTGGCTGTTGAGATAACCTTCCTGACCTATAAAAAGCAAGGAGAACTAGAGGAATCAGACAAGTGTCAACCACAGAAATTCTTACCAGCACGGACCTTCATGTGCATGACCCCGCATCCACGCAGGGACCGATGATCTGAAGAATAGCGTGACGAACAACTTGATGACCTAACGCGGGGAAAGCAGTGGGGGGACTTGCCGCCTCTTTGTCCTCGACGCGCTTCTTTGCCAGCGCCTGAAGCTCGCTCCAAGTCATCCTTCCGCCGGAACCCGCTGCAGGGCGTGGAGAAGGAACTGATTGCGCAGCCAAAGCGGCTTGAGTACACCCCTCGAGTGGATTGCTTAATTTCCTGGGCGGGGGTGTGACACGGGTGTGTAGGCCGTACCCTATGCAAAATGAAAGAGTTGAGCAGAGAACAGGGAAGACGAATAGAGCGAGCGACTCACGACGGGGCCAATACGATTGTCTTCAGAGGGCTTGGTGGGGACGTTCGAGGTAGGAACTTCGCAGAGTGAGCTGGAACAGAACACGAAGTGGCCACTACAGTCGGAAGCGGAGGTGTAGCAGTGACGACCTGCTTCGGCGCATCCCAGGTGCCGTAGGTGCCTGCGCGGCAGTGGCAGCACTGCCGACGGTGGTCGTACGAACGGTTGAACCTTGTGCAGCAGGGATAACTGCGGAGGGACGTGGAGCAGAGGGTACGGGAGGCCGTGGAGGCGCGGGCCCTGCTGCGCTGCGTATAGCGACAAGATCGACCTTGCCAACGGGGGTGTGATTTGTACCAGCCGGTGCAATTGGTTCGAACTTGCGCGTAGTCTCATTATGAGCAGAATACTTGGCACCTGACGTGGACTCGACGCAAGACATGATCAGAGATGGGGTGACTAGAATTATATCAGGAAAGGATGGGAAGCGAAGAAAGACAAAGTAATGAACCTCATTGCGCACGCTGATTACGACATGGGTTCCACGAAAGAAACAGGCGACAGTGGAAGAATGCGTGTGGAATAAACCCTTTTTCGCCTCCGGGACGCCATCGCCACACCAATTGATCTGCACGAACCTGGGCAACTTGCTCTGTTGAAGAGGTAAGCTTCTAAAGTGACTCGAGGGGGATGAGCCACCTTATCAACAATAAAGAGAAAAGGTCATCAATAGTGGGCTGTTGGCAATGGCAGCCTTAAAGACGGCCACGGAAGGAGTAGTGGCAGGAGCGGATGCAGCAGCCGGTGACGTGTCGAAATCGCTAAGTTGGTGAAACCAACCAGTCCACTGGTACACGTGACACCTTATTTGCATTTATTTATCTCTATTTGCTTGTTTTGTATCGGTTGATTTTCTTGTCGCCCACTTGCCAGCGGTACCCGAAGCTTCACTTCACTTCTTACTTCCTTCTTCCTATGAGAGCAACCATTCCGAGTGAGTCTTTCCCTCTTTCCTTTGCCATTTCTAGCACCTTCATTGGGCTGAACATGTTCTTTTCTCTGGTTTATCGTTACCTATGATAAAGGTTTCAAGCAATCCCAGGGTCCAGTCCACTGGCAACGGCCTTGAACACCCCATGAAAAAAAAAACTCTCTGATGGCAGGTAATCATTTCTCCCATCATATAATCCCTCTTATTGTATGATATCCTTGCTGGACAGACTACACATGACATCAGCCCTTGGGTGATTTATTTGTCTCGCTGCCACTTTTTTTCTGTGACTGTGGTTGTGACACGTCGTGGAACTCGTTCACCAGGTACTGTTCATGTTCCATCCAATCTTCGGCCCGAGTGAGCTTGCCTGACGGGTTTGAACCTTTCTTGTACATTATGTAGGCTGGCATTGGTGCTATCTGACTCGCACAGTCCTTCGTGAAGAACATGGGCCTTTATGGTGAGCACGCAGAGGTGTTCTCACTATGGACAAGGATCCAAAGGACCCGGCTTAGGGCATAAGACCATGGTATCTTGATCCCCTTCTGCCTCATGCTTGGTGGTGATGAGTTCTGTAGTGTGCTCATTGTGCAAGCCCCATTGATAGAATGCTGAGTCTTGAACATTGGGCTCTTGGCAACGCGATTGCAAAACCTTGGTGTGTACCCTCCTGTCTGTCCAGCCACAAGCCTGCCTGCTGATCATGGGTAGCGCTGTTGTTATTGCCTTTGACCATCATACCAGGGAAGGAGGAAGGTGTCTTGATCATCTTCAGAGGCTTGATATGTACAACTTATGCAATTTAGTGAGCTTTGCCCGCGAGACCAAAAACCCACTTGCTTGTGAGTTCAATGATGCCTTTTCTCTTGCCATTTCCATCTCTGATGAATGTTCCCCTTGGAGTGAATGGGCACGTCTGTTTTGTTGACGCCATCTGGTTGCAACAAGGACCGCACTTGTTGCATTCAACACAGGGCTTTTTGCTTGGTGCACCCACGCGAGGGTCACTTTGTTGGCAGGAGTGCGATTGGGTGGGGTGGGGTAGGCGGAAGGGAGTAAGGCTGTAAAAGAAGAGCGATGGGTCCTGTGCGGGTGCTATACAGTATCTACTTTTGTTGTAGTACCCGGCCTCAAATTTTTATATATGCTTTATTCATTCCTTCCGTTTTGTGTGCTTCAGTGTGAACTAGTACCAAATTAGTGATAATACTAGCTGCAGGTGTGATACTACTGCTAGATGAAAAACTAGCCCTAGGCACGAAACTAGGGCCAGATGCAGTACTGGCACACCTAGAGCCAGTATTGCACGTACTGGCCTCGGCAAGTCCGCTGGGTCTAGGTGCCAAACTTGGCAACTAGACGTGACTAGGTGACCTAGTCTAGTAACGCCAGTCACAAATCATTTTGCTGATGTGTTCTTTCGTTCGGCCACTTGCAATGGCAACTAGCTAACCTCTGTTCATTTCTACAGTTGTGAATGTCATAAACATCATTTTGTATCGAGGCACAGATCATGCAATCCAATCATCTGGGTATCTCTCTTATTTCTTGAAGTCATCCTCATGAACCTGACCTTGTGGGATGTAGTGCATCGCTTGCATATGCCATCACATGGATCATGAGTCAACGGATTATCCTTCATACACGGGGTATGTACCAACTACCACCCATACCTGACCTACTGACCCAGTAGCGTGCTCAGAGGCTGGAGAGGACCAAGCACCTGTCGTCTTAACACAGATGCCAAATTCGTCTAGTACCCCACGCAGCCTCCGCTACTTCAAAGAGTCGAAGCGCGTGGGCGATCTCAGCGGAGATCGCACCCTAGGGTCTTCACGAGACGACACTGTCATCACGCCGAACGACTTCGATCTCCATGTGCGCATAGAACGGTCTATAGTCACGGACACCAAGCTAGAGAGCGGAGAATCTCTCGAAGGACAAATCTACGCTCCTCCAGACTCGGAAGAAAGTGCTTGGGGCCGGGGATACACCATCTAGTCTGCGCTTCAAATCTCTGGTTTTTTTCCTGATGAAAACTGCGTCTATTTCCCAACTTTCGAGCTCAATTGGTAATTGTCATTAAGCAGCAGGATATGTAGCTCTGTTGTGTACTTGTACGTTCTCTGTGAGGCGCCCTTTTTCAGATTCTTCAGGTGTATTATGTACGAAGCCACGTTGTCTGTGAAAGCAAGCCCATTCACTCTGGTTGGTTCAATTGCAACTTGAAGTGAAACTGTAACGGGAAGAGTATCACTCGTCAAAGTTCTAGGATTATTAATAAGTCCATGGGATCTGAACGTGACGGTCATCCAAAGTTTGAAATAGCGGCATACATACAGCCCCTAATCCACGCCTCGAGTGAGACGCGTAGCACAAGGCGTCACGCGTCATGACCACAGCGGACACGGAAGTTGACGACATTAGCCGTTGCTCAATTATTGATAACGTTGATCAGGCCAGACCGATCTACGTGACCAATTAGATCTAAGAATTGTGCATGTAGTGTCGCTGCAGATATTTTCACCAACTCAGACTTCATCGAAAGGTCGAGTTCACACCAACTCGCGGAGCAATTGTTGATTACTAATGCGTTCCCATCACACAAGCTCCAATGAGATGAAGGAGAATGCTCCCACGCTCAACCAAATTACAGGACAGACGGTCATGTGTGCCTCTTGGCTCGGCTATCTTCTCAACCATCTGAGTGACTGCTATTCAATGGCCATCCCTAACGACTGCCATGTCAACTCAATCTGATGGTCATACGGCAAGAGGTTCGGTGCCGTCGGCACTAAGCTCGCGATCAAATATGACCCTGCACAATTCTCACCCAAAGTCGACGCAACGCCGCCGGGTGCTCTCCGTGGCGTGCGGCAGCGAGAGACCATTACAACACGTTGAAAGATAAACGGACACTTCACCTTGCTTTTTAGGGGGATATAAACAAATAGCGTTTTACCGATGCTCGGCGAATGCGGTAGCATAGTCATCAAATTAGACCGCGCTGGTAATTTACCACAGGGATTCCTCCAGCGGGGCCATCCATCCACGAATGGAGACCGTGATGATTTCAACCCATTCGGGGAGGAAGGAGATCGATAAGAAGTAACTGCGACTTAGAGTAAGTAATCTACGCCGCTGCACGGCGCATTACGTCGGGTGAGCTCTTAGACGAACGGCTCCGAGTACAGTACGAGTCGAAGCGTGAGAACATGAGCCACCACCGCGCGGTCCCCGGAAGTTTCCGAGACCTCTCCTTACGTTTTGTTCAAACTTATAGTAAACAGAAGCCTCTCGCTTCCACCTGGTTTCCTAAATACTGTATATTTGATGAGAGTCGCCGTTTGAAACAGTTTCGATATCAGATCTCGGAGGACGGTCAAATTTTTGACACTGCACCTTCAGTTTCACTGCGGCCACCATCAAACCACGAACTCGGTCCTTCTGATCCGTGTCCGCTTTGACGCCCTTGTGCTACTCGGCTCAGTCGAGGCAATGTGGATCAGGGGCTGTATATGTGCCGCTGTTTCAGACCTTGGACGACCATCACGTTCAAATCCCATGGACATATGGATAATCCTACTAGTACTAGAGCGAGAGCGATGTTCATCCTGGTACAGTTTCACTTACATCAAGCGGAGTGACTGGGCTTGCTCTTCACGGACAATATGGCTTCGTACACACCACACCAGAAGAACCTGAGAAAGGGAACCTTATAGAGAGCGTACGAGTAGACAGAGCTACATATCCTGGTGCGCAATAATAATTCCAAATGAGCTCGAGGGTGGGAAATAGGCGCTGTCTCCATCCGGAAAAAACCTTGCTCAGATACAGGAGATTGGAAGCGTAAACTAGATGGTATATCCCCGGCCAAAAGAACCTTCTTCCGAGTCTGGAGGGGCGTAGATTTGTCCTTCGAGAGAGTCTCCGCTCTCCAGCTTGGGGTCCGTGACTATAGACCGTTCTATGCGCACATGGAGATCGAAGTCGTTCGGTGTGATGACAGTGTCTTCTCGAGAAGGCATTAGTGTGCGATCTCCGCTGAACTCACCCACGTGCTTCGACTCGTTGAAGTAGCGCGGGGTAGCAGGCGAATTTGGCATCCGTGGTGGGACAACGGGCGCTTGATCCGCTCCAGCCTCTAAGAACACCACTGGGTCAGTGGATCGGTATGGGCAACAGTTGGTACTCGTGCTCACCCCGTGTATGCAGGATAATGCGTTGACTCATGATCCATGTAGTGGCATATGCAAGTGATGTACTACGTCCCACAGGTCAGGCTCATAACGATGACTTCAAGAAATAAGAGAGATACCCAGATGATTGGATTGCATGGTCTGTGCCTCGATACAAGACGATGTTTATGATGTTTACAACTGTAGAAATGAACAGAGATTAGCTAGTTGCAAATGACTGGGGGAAGGAACATACTCGCAACTGCGACAAAATACATCAAACCATCATATAAAAGTCTTGATCTGGGGTAAGACTTTCGACTGCTTCCATCTGAAAAACCACTTACATCTTCACAAGCCCAGAAGCACTACAAGGAGTCAGGACTAGCATCAGGCGTTTGATAGAGTACGACTTACGCAGATGCTTCGGCCCTTCTCAACTTGAGAAGGTAATATGTCGAAATTGATATCATGAGGCAGTCATATAGCGTAGCCGCGAAGTAAAACAACCAAACGGAGAAAAACGCAGTCGGGTGAGTGCTCCCACTCATGCAGCTAGACTTTTTGTCAGAAAAAGCAGTTAAGATTGGGAGATCACACCTACTTTCCCTGGTTATATGCGTACCCACGGAACCTTCAATACACTCTCATCGAATAAAGATAAAAGTTACACCCACATTGGTCATCTGGGCTACATTGTACGTCAATCAGTCGATATTTCTATCCCAAGGGGGCTCCTAACTCACAATTCCTGTGGGCTAAAGCAGCGACACTCTCAAACTGCGCTCATAAGTCAAAAGAAGATCTTGAGATCAGAGGCAGTGAAAACCAACCGCCACAGCAGTGAAAAACGCCAATGAAATGGTCCGGCCAACCCAAGTGCTGCGATGGGCAATGTTCCACGTCCTGGGCTTGGTAGTCAGCCACTGAGCGGGAAATTACACTAGCAGGGGCAGTCAAGACGTACCGAACACCCATAATTATATGTGACACGAAGAATTGGGTTGCTAGAAAGTCCGTTAGGCCATGGGTGCCCACTGCCCAGATGGCGGGGGAAAGTGCTATCGTACCTTTAAATACAGGATAGACACGAATGTAGCGTTCGCAGATCCTAGCCGTGAAGCTGTGGCTGAAAAACCCTACATTGCTGACGACCATTGTGACCAGGCTTAGATATCTGTAGAACATATGAGCAGGTGCCATTATAATTGGCACAGAGATAGAAATCAAGACATACCGAATGAGAATGAATAACACTAGGCCTAGTCTATCCAACACACATTTCTTCAGTCGAGGTCTTATAAATGCGAGCTCGTCTCGAGACTCACTTTCTTCGATCAGAGGCCTTGTACATGCGATATTCCGCATGGAGTGTTATGATATAACTGGTTCAGAATGAGTCACGGTGAAAGGCTAACGAAATGAAGCCACTAGCAACATACTCATAAGCAGCGATAGAGAGGGACGCAATACGCAAGTATGCAGCTGCCGAAAGTGCACTCGCAGTTGGAGAGATGGTGGGGTTTGAAGCAAGAGCACTCATGACCGATCTTTCAAACTTCCCAAGACAGACGTATGGGGGGTAGGAATAGGGAAGGGAGTGGAAACCTTTCGCGCTCTGATGATCATGGAAAAAGTGATATACTTTATGAACACCGTGATATTGTCGTGTGTTGTGACAAGTAGCCCGATCCCGAGTCGGGCTCAGGATTGGCGGTGCGCGTCAAATACTCTCTTCCCTGACGATGCGCAGTATTGCCGGTATTGTCGTGGGAGGCCGAATTCACGTGGATGAAGAAACGTATTCGGCTTTGGCTTTGATCGGAACAAGTCAACGTTACATGTGTCCATCGCAAGGAAGAGACACAAGCCGGTTCAGCACAATGAATTTTGATCCAGAGGCACAAACATTACTGAAGGACCCTAGGAGTTCATCATAGCATCTGAAATTCGAACTGCGGGACCGAGCACAAATCAAATTATTAGAACAGATGGCACTGGTACGCGCCTCAGTGATCCGAGTCGCGGTGTAGATCTGTCACTTTCTAAACTGATTTGCGTGGGAAATCATACATTCGGCGTAACCGGACGGGTTCAGAGTAGGCCCACAATGCTACAGTTAAATGGCCAGGGAGAACACTGGGTGAGTCGGTGGTCAGACGACGGCCAAGTCGACTTTGCTAACCCCAGCTAATCGTTACGCAACAAGCAACAAGCCTGAGACCTGGACGGACGTTCATTTGCGGGCGGGCGGCGGGCCGGGTTTAACATAGGTTTAACCCTTTATAGACATGTACATAATTTCAAGTTCACGACCAGCACGACTCGTCCTTAGACACGGGACAAAATCCGACTACAAAAGTGCCATACATTTTCAGAAAATCCCAATTCGCGCTAATAAGGAGCCAGAATCAGATGGCATCCCAGCCACTGATCAGAGGCTACAAAAATCATCAATGTGGAGTAACACGAGTAGCACTGCTCTTTCTTTGGCTATGCCATGATCACCAGACATTGGTCCCTTACACGCCACTCTGCTCGTGCTCCATCGATGTCAAAGTCACGCACACGTCTGGGCCTGAAGGCAGTCTCTGTTTCCTCCGGGACAGCATCGAGCCGTAACGACTCTCGTTCAAGTGATGCAGTGGACAGGTTCAGGTCAATGTCGAGGGCGTAGAGGCCCGGAATGAGCAATGATAGCCGGCGAGGTTCAAAGTCCAGGGTGGCGGACGAGATCATGGTACGTGTCTGGCAGATGTCAAGGTGTGGGCAAAAAAACAGGCAAGTCTAAAAATACGCACAAGTTTTGGCACATGGACCATTACGCGAATTTCTCTGTTATCCTGTGTCCACGTCCAAGTAGGTGTCTTGAGAGCGCTGCTATTATGCCTAGCTGGACCTTCTGAAAGTGTGTTGCTAGGGAAAGCAAGGTTCTTCGATCCATTGACGTCTGCGGTACTATCGGCAACTTCCTCTATGAGTTTCTTGGTCGAAATTTTTTCTGATCGTGCACGATAACGGTGGTCAGGTGGGAACAACGTGGCTGGAACGGCGACTATCCGTGGTTCCAGAGTGCCTTTCGAGGCAATATTTGGTGTACCAAGCACGCGGGAAAGTGAAAATGAGCTTTCGGCCTCGATCTGCTGCAACGCAAGTTCTGGATCGTGAAAAACGAATTTGAGTAGATAGGATAAGGGGAAATGGAAATTCCGAAGCGGGGTGGTTACTTCGCCTCCCGCATCCGGTCATCTGCAATCAAAAATGATGAGGACGTACCTATCAGAACACTCTTGAACACGGCATCCTTCGATCCGTGGTCCTTTAAAGACGAGTGATAAATACAATCGAATACAAGGGCTGGCTTGCCCGCTGAAGGATGAAGAGAGTTAGAGAATAGTGACGGTCGAGTGACGATGGGGAGGGACAAAATGGACAAAGGATGCAGAAGGCACGGGGATCGCTATCATATGGATCCTCCGATTACCATAATCCCAGTTCTGCCAGAGTAATTGAAGGTTGTGGCCCAACGGATCATAATGAAGCTCTATGAGGCTGAGGATCATGCCCTGACGCTACTTAGGGGTCCATACAAGGCACAAAGAGGAACGGCAAAAAGAAGACCAGCGCTATACCTTTGTCACTATTCAGTCGTCCATCGGAGACAAAGACGGGTATTTGGGTACCCTGTCCGCTCTTCAAGTCCATTTGACGGCTGTGCGTAGCAAGCTCTGCTGCTCTTTCTACGCCATCGAGAGGTGGGGGAACGTCATTAGACCATGCAATATTGACGAAAACCTTGATTCCCTGCGGGACCGGGACCTTGGTTTGGACTGACTGGTTAGTGGTAGAAACCGTTGAAAGGTTGGAGGTCGCATTGAGTATTCCTGGCTGTAATAGTCTCGACTTGATACAAAAGCCAGGCGAAGGAGAAACGTTGATGTTGATGGTCACGTTTGAAGATGAGGTCATTAAGAATTACTCCTTCGTACGTTCCAAAGACGACGTGTGTGTGGGCGCTCAGGCTCACGTGATCCAAGCTGCGGCCACGCCGCGCCGGTCATTCGTCGGCGCGTGTTTAATAGACGACGTGCCTCGCGTTCTTTTTGAGCGTGAAGGTTAGCACGGCTGTGGTCTGCACGCACTACTACTGGCACTTTCATTCGTTGACGCACCCACTGTCATTTGCAGTGTGCTCAAACAAGCGGTATAAACACATCGATTTTGAAAGTCAAAGCAGTCTCTCAAGCAACCTGCTGCACATCCCGTCCTCACACGTCATCTGATCTGACATTGGTAACTGCGATCATCTGACTATTGGTTCGCCCACCAACTTTTTTTCTCATCATTGTGGGTTGTCTTTTGACACATGTATTGTTTGTGCGAGCATAGACAAGTCTTCCCTCATTGCCGTGTTCTCTATTGGTCCCGTCATCAACGATTGGCACTCTAATCTTTCGGTTCACAGGCCTTCTCTCATGCAAAGATCATTTTTCGGGAACCGATGTCCTTTTCATAGTGCGTCATTTCCCTTGATTAGTGCAGATGGTTCTGATACGGAAGAATGTCAGGCAACTAGGGATGCTAATGCAAGCGCAGATGTACTCGTCGGCCTCTTGTCGCGCAAGAAGAACTGCTTTAAGCGCCTAGAAACGTATACTAAAGCTCAACTTCCTGATCCAATGAGGGAATTCATGGTACAGATGATGGTTGAGGTTATTGGAGTTGTTGCTACTGCAACAAAAGCGATCAAGCAGTGGTGGATCAGTGAGCGAATCCGGGTTGCACCTGATTGATCATCTTCAGAGGAATATCTGGGGACCCTCAGGCTGATCGGGAGGACGGATATAGAGGATGCGCTGCTGGGGTCGAGTTACACCAATGCGTAACTCGACCATGAGTCAACATGTTGACAGCTCAGGTCGGACCACACCGGACCGCGGCAACACTAAGTGTAAAAAGCTTCTGTGATTTAGCTGATGCCAACACACGATTCGGTGACTGAGATTTTCGTTCTCCCTTGAGAAAAGGATATTCACTTGATGTGTAGAAAACGAAAAGGGCAAGAACTCCGCGAATAATGAAAGCTTTGGCAATGACTGGTCTTTACTACATTGTTTAGTAGATTTACCAGGACTCTTCTTATTAGGCACTCGAGGTCGCATGTCTCAGGAGAATGGTCGGGATTTACCCGGATTCGCAGGCACGCTCAACCTAGTTACAGAACAAACGGTCAGGTGCCTATTGGCCCGGCTATCTCTTCAACCATTTGAGTAACTGCCATGTCAAGTACAACACCCCAATCCGACGGCCATCAACGAAAGGTACGGTGCCGTCGGTACTAAGCTCGCGATCAAATTATGACCCTGCACAATTCTCATGCTCAGTCGGCGGTCAGTCGAAGCAACGCCCGGTGCTCTCCGTGGCGTTCCGCAGCGTGAGACCATTACAAAGATAAACGGACACTTCACCTTGCTTTATGGAGGGATATAAACAAGCATTATACTGATGCTTGGCGACTGCGGTAGCATAGTCAACAAAAATAGACCGCTGATTTACCACAGAGATTCCGCCGGCGGATCCATCATGGATGAATGGAGACCATGATGATTTCGGGCGATTCGGGGAGGAAGGGGTGGATAGGAAGTAATGGCGACTTAGAGTAAGTAATCTGCGTCGCCGCACGGCGCATTATTACGTCTGGTGATTTTAAGTTGAGGGTCTCAGACGAAGCGTGTGAACATGAGCCAACACCGCGCCGTCCCTGGAAGACTCCGGGTCGTGCGACCCTGTCGTTTCCCTGTTCGTTGTTGGTACAAACCTAAACAAAAGCCTCTCACTTCCGCCTGCTTTCCTAAATACTGTATATTTGATAACAATCCTTCCTTTCGCCGTTGAGACGGGTTCGACATCAGATCTAGGGGATGGGTCTTTTGACTCGACCCACCATCAAACCACGAACTATCCGTGTCCGCTTTGACGCCTTGTCACTATGCTACGCGGCTCACTCGAGGCGATGTGGATTAGGGGTTGTGTGTGCGCTGCTGTTTGAGACCCAGAGTCAAATCCCATGAACTTATTAATAATCCTACTGGAACTTTGACAGCGCGAACGATACTCGTAACCAAACAGAGTGACCGGGCTTTATTTTCACGGACAACGGGGCTTCGTACACACCACACCACACCACACCAGAAGAACCTGAAAGGGAACCTTAGAGAGAGCGTACAAGTACATAACAGGGTCACATATCCTGGTGCGCAATAATAGTTCCAATCGAGCTCACAATTTGGGAAATAGACGCTGTCTCCATCAGGAAAACCTTACACAGATACAGGAGATTGGAAGCGCAGACTAGAGGGTGTATCCCCGACCCCAAGCACCTTCCGAATCTGGAGGAGCGTAGATCTGTCCTTCGAGAGAGTCTCCGCTCTCTAGCTTGGTGTCCGTGACCAGAGACCGTTCAATGCGCACATGGAGATCCAAGTCGCTCGGGGTTATGACACAGTCGTCTCCCGATGACCCTAGGGTGCGATCTCCGCTGAGCTCGCCTGCGCGCTTCGACTCCTTGAAGTAGCGGAGGTCGCGCGGGGTAGTAGGCGAATTTGGCATCTGTGTTACGACAACAGGCGCTTGGCTTGCTCCAGCCTCTAAGCACGCTACTGGGTCAGTGGATCAGGTACGGGCGGCAGCCTGTACTCACCCCGTGTATGAAGGATAATGCGTTGACTCATGATCCATGTGATAGCAAATGCAAGCGATACACTACGTCCCACAAGATCAGGTTCATGAAGACGACTTCAAGAAATAAGAGAGATACCCAGATGATTGGATGGCATGATCTGTGCCTCGATACAAGACGATGTTTATGATGTTCACAACTGTAGAAATGAAAGAGGTTAGCTAGGTGCCAATGGCCGAGCGAAAGAACATACTCGCAACCGCGACAAAATACATCAAACCATCATATAAAAGTCTTGGCCTGGGGTAAGACCTTTGACTACTGCCATCTGAAAAATCACTTACATCGTTACCAGTCCTGAAGCACTATAAGGAGTCGGAATTAGCATCACGTGTTTAATATAATACGACTAACGCAGATGCTTCGGCCCTTCTCAACTTGAGAAGGTAATATGTTGAAATTGATATCATGAGGCAATCATATAGCGTGGCTACGAGAGAAAACGACCAAGTAGCCAAAAACGCTGTAGGGTGAGAGCTCCCAATCATGCAGCTAGATGATTTATCAGGAAAAGGCAGTTAAGATTAGGAGATTACACCTACTTTCCCTGATCATGCGTACCCACGCAACCTTCAATACATTCTCATCGAAGAGAGATAAAAGCTACACTTACATTGGTCATCTGGGCTATATCGCATGTCAATCAGTCGATATTCCTATCGCAATGGGCGCTTAACTCACGAATCCTGTTAGCTACAGCAGATATCCACTCAACCTGCGCTCATGAATCAAAACAAGAATGTTAGATCAGAGTGAGTAAGGACAGACCACGGTAGCAGCTATAAACGACCATGAAATGGTTCGGCCAACCCAAATATTCCGCTGAGCAATGTTCCACGTCCTGGAGTTTGTAGTCAGCCACTGAGCGAGACGTTACAGGACAGTCACTGCAAGACCTACCGAAGACCCATGATTATATGTGACACCGTGAGTTGGGTCGCTAAAATAGTCCACTAGGTCATGAGTGGCCAGATGGAGGGGAACACTGATACTGTACCTTTGAATACAGGAGGGGCACGAACAAAACGGCGGCAGATCCTAGCCGTGAAACTGTGGCTGAAAAACCCTACATTGCTGATGACCATTGTGACTACGCTTATGTACCTATAGAACATGTGAGCAGGTGCCATTATAATTGGCACAGAGACAGTGATAAAAGACATGCCGAATGAGAATAAATAACACTAGGCCTAGTCTGTCCAACTCAGTGAAGGGTTCATATTCGCGAGCTCGTCTCGAGAGACTCACTTTCTTCGATCAGAGGTCTTGTACATGCGATATTCGGCATGGAGTGTTATGATATAACTGGTTCAGAATGAGTCACGGGTGAAAGGCTCACGAAATGTTGTCACTAGCAACATACTCATAAGCAGCGATAGAAATGGATGCAATACGTAAGTATGCAGCTGCTGAAAGTGCACTCTGACTTGGAGAGATAGTGGGGCTAGCAGCGAGGGCACTCATGACCAATCTTTCAAACTTCCCAAGAGAGACGTAGGGGAAGTAGGAAATAGGGAAGGGAATGGAGGACTTTGGTGCTCTGGTGCCAGTGTTCATGGAAAAGTGATGTGCTTTTTATACTTTTGATATTGTCGTGCGTTGTGACAGGTAGTCCAAGTCGGCCTGGTGGTTGCGCGTCACATACATACTCCTTTTCTCCGACGAAAAGCACCAGAGACGGAATTATGGAATTTATCGTGGGAGGCCGAAATAACGTGTGGATGAAGAAACGTACTGTATTCGGCTTTGGCTTTGATCGGAACTAGTCACCTTTAGCTTGTGCCAATGGCAGGGAGGGAGACACAAGCTGCTTCAATACAATAAATTTTGATCATAAGCAAAGTCACTTTGCTAGAAATTTGAATAAGGAAAGGTAGCACTCGCACGCGACGAGATCTGTCATTTTCCAAATTGATTTGCGCGTGGGAAATGATGCATACGTGGACGATTCAGAAGAAGACCAACCTACTAAGGCAAGTTCCCACAATGCTCAGTTGAAGCTCTCATAGCCCATAGTTATCCGTGGACACCTGGGGCTATGGGTTATGAGGGATTATGGGGTATGAGGGATGCCAATAACCCCGAAAACCAACTTGGTAGACAGAAATTGGATGGTATTGAGGGATTATGCGTTATGAGAGCTATGGGTTATGAGAGCCTCAACTGTATAGCTAAATGGCCAGGGAGAACACCGGGTAAGTCGGCGATCAGACGACTGTCAGATCGACTTGTGTGCTAACCCCAGCAATCAACAACCTTGACAGATGTTCATTTGCGGGCGCGCCCGGGGTTAACCTTATATAGACACGAGCACAATCTCTTGACCAGAAAAAGTCGTCCCTAGACGGCGGACAAAATCCGACTACGAAAATGCCATACATCTTCAGACTCAGAAATTCCAATTCGCGCTAATAGGGTTCCAGGGATAGTGGATCAGATGGCATCGTAGCCATTGATCAGAGGCTACAAAAATCAACAGGGATGTGGAGTATCATGACTAGCACTATACCGGCTTTGGTTATGTCATGATTAGTAGACATTGGACGTCACTCTGCTCGCGCTCCGTCAATGCGGAGGCGCGCACATGTGTGTGCCTGAAGGCAGTTTCTATTCTCTTAGGGACGACATCAAGTCGTAACGACTCTCGTTCAAGTAATGCACCAGACAGGTTCAGGTCAGTGTTGAGGGCGTAGAGGCCCGAAATGTTGATGTGTTGGTAAAAAAAAATCAAAATAGGTCTGAAAAATGCGCACAAGTTTAGCACGTGGGCAATTACGCAAACTGTTATCCTGTATCCACGCAAGTAGGCGTCTCGAGAGCCCTGGTATTATGCCTGGGGCTGAACCTTCTGACAGTGTGTTGCTAGCGAAAACGAGTTTCTTTGAACCATTGACGCCTGATTGAGCAACGGAATTATCGGCAACTTCCTCGATGAGCTTCTTGGTCGAAATTCTCTGAGCGTGCACGATAAGGTGGGAACAGCGTGGTTGGAACGGCGACTAGTCGCGTTCAAGGGTTCCTTTCGAGGCAATGTTTGGTGCACCAAACACGCGGGAAAGTAAAAATAAATTTTTGGCCTCGATCGGCTGCAGCGCAAATTCAGGATCGTGAAGAACGAATTGAGTAGATAGGATAAGGGGGAAATGGAAATTCCGAAGCGGGTTGGTTACTTCGCCTCCCGCATCCGGTCATTTGCGATCAAAAATAATGACAGGACGTACCTATCAGAACGCTCTTGAACACGACATTCTTCGATCTGTGGCCTTTTGATGATGGGTGATAAATACAATCGAAAATAAGGGCTGGGTTTTCCGCTGAGGAATGAAGCGAGTTGGAGAATACTAACGGTCGAGTGACGATGGGGAGGGACGAAAGATGTAGGAAGGCTTTGTGGGGATAGCTATTTTTAATCAGCCTCCGATTACCGTAATCCCAGTTACGCCAGAGTAATTGAAGGCCCAACGGATCATACTATAATGAAGCTTGATGGGCCTGACGCTCATGCCT
This sequence comes from Lactifluus volemus, assembly GCA_022376515.1. Classification (NCBI taxonomy): domain Eukaryota; kingdom Fungi; phylum Basidiomycota; class Agaricomycetes; order Russulales; family Russulaceae; genus Lactifluus; species Lactifluus volemus. The sequence continues at coordinate 22,164 of WTXI01000168.1, forward strand.
TGAGGCTACTCAGGGGTCTATACCCAAGGCACGGAAAAAAGAAGACTAACTTAGCACTCTACGATGGTCCACTCGGCGCAGACTCACTCGACAGTCAGGATTTTGCCTTAGCAGACGTTTCGATCTCCGCTTAGTAGTTGTGTGGGGGGCCAAGTGAGGAACGCACGCGTGATTGCTATTGAAAAGTTATCTTTGGATGATATAGTACTTTTTTTTTTTCAAGGCTGAAAGAATGTGAGTTGTTAGTTAAGGAGACTTCTGAGTCTGTGGGAGGTGCAATGGCTTTGCGGGTGTACTCGCCCGTGCTATTCATTTGGAATTTCATAAACTGTCAGTGTATTCAACTTCCGACCCGGCAGACTTGCGTGATGGAACCATACTGTATTTGGGATATATTTGGGATGCTCATCACTGATGACATTTTACCACCACTGTTATTCCATATCTTGCTATCTTTCAGGTTATATGTATAAGGTGCTATTATAGTTCCAAGGATCATTCATTATTAGCTCTGGTTCGAGGTACAGAGCCTTATCAGTTGTTATCGCTGACTGTACGGGAAACTCTGCCAACCGCCGAGTGGACCAGACACCATACTACTGTAGCACCTTTGTTACTATTCAGTCGCCCATCAGAGACAAAGACGGGTATTGGGGGTAACCTGTCCGCTCTTCAAGCCCATTTAGCGGCTGTGGGTAACAAGCTTTACTGCTCTTTTTACGCCATTGAGAGGTGGGGGAGCGGAACCTGAACCTGGTTTTGGACTGACTGGTCACGTTTGAAGATGAGGTCATGAAGATGAGGTCATAAAATATTTATTTGAATTTACTGCTTCTTCGCAAACTAAATTTTACTTTGCCATGAACGAGCCAGCGCAAAACGCACCACCAGACTCACTCGCAAGGTTCAGGCGTAAGCCTTTTCTCAATAAGAGCAGACTCGTATACCTTCTCACATACTGTCTAGAGATCTTTGGCGTCAGGTCTGCGGAGGCCGCGGGCACACCCTTGCCAAATCTCGACGATGACTTGAGCGTACAGAGGTTTATATCAGACCGCAGGGTTATAGGTGTACGAAGACCCCCGTTGGCTCATCCCTGCTCTCACTATTTTTCCAGTACGACCCTCTCATTCAGCCCGCGCTCCTTCGCCACGAAATCCAATCCACCCAACAGTCCCAGCGCACTATTGCCACCGCTCGTTACTATGCTGCACGCGTGCTCGCTGGTCACGACGATCGAGTGCTTGTCATTGTTGGCCCTTGTTCGATCCATTCTCCCGAACAGGCGCTTCACTACGCACGACTTCTCAAAGAGGGGATACCTTCCTGGCCAAATCTCCTCATAATCATGAGGGCATATTTGTGCGTCTACCCTGGTCTATCATGCGTCCCGTATTGAAATTTGGCTTCTAGTGAGGTAACTCACTTTGTCTGAAAAAAATCCCGAACACCTTCCTGACCCCTCCTCACTTGATCAAGAAACCTCGCACGACAGTTGGATGGAAGGGCCTCATCAACGATCCCGATATAGACGGTAGTTTCCAAATCAACAAGGGGCTTCGTCAAGCCCGCCAGCTTCTCTGTGACCTCACCGATCTCGGCGTTCCGGTTGGCTCCGAACTTCTCGACACTATTTCTCCGCAATACCTCAATGACCTTATTTCGTGGGGCGCAATCGGCGCACGCACCACCGAATCGCAGCTTCATCGCGAACTCGCCTCTGGCGTATCCTTCCCGATCGGGTTCAAGAATGGCACAGACGGCAGCATGACGGTCGCAATTGACGCGATGCGCTCGAGTAGTAACCCGCACGCTTTCATGGGCGTCACGGAACAGGGCATCGCTTCTATCGTCAAGACCCGTGGAAATCAGGACGTGCACGTTATCCTCCGTGGCGGCACCAAAGGTCCAAACTTTGCTGCCGAGCACGTCCGCGAAGCCACAAACGCGATCGCCAAAGCGCGTCCGCGACACCACCCGTCGATCATGATCGACTGCAGCCGTGCGCATTTGCAATTTCCCCTCCTCCCCCCCTCTCCTCCCCACCTCTCTCTCCCCATAAACACCTCCTCCCGTTACACGTAATATGCCCCCCCACACTCCCTTTTGCTGAGATTGAGAGTGACAGACGGCAACTCGCAAAAGAATCATAAGAATCAGCCCAAGGTGCTCGACGACATTTGTGTGCAATTGCGCTCCGGCGACAGGAATCTCACTGGTGTGATGATCGAGTCGAACGTCAACGAAGGAAAGCAGGACGTTCCCCCAGAGGGCCCTGCCGGTCTCAAATACGGTGTCTCAATCACTGACGCGTGCGTCGACTGGCAAACGACTGTCGGCATGTTGGATCGTCTTAACAACGTACGTGCTCTTCTCTTGCCCCCATTTGCGAGATTATTGTTAGTAAATTTGTTTTATAGGCTGTGCTGGAGCGCAGATCTGTTCTCATCAACGCAAGTCTGAACAAACCAGCTCTTGAAAATGGGGTTTGAAAAGAACGTTCCTAGTATTTACGTGGTGGTTAGGTGTCATGTCTTTTTCGCCCTCAAAACCTGTGTCCGATGTGTTTGTTACGACACACTGGATGTTTCGAAAAAGGGGTGAAACGGACGTCGATACATAGCGTTCTATGGACTAGAGATACAAATGTAAGCTGTGTACGGCTCGTTTTGAAATACATAAAATATGGCCAGGTGCTCAAAAGCGTGGATGAAATTTAAGCTTTACTAGTAGTTTGTTTGCTCTCCTGGTCTGCCTTGCTCGAAGCGGAATCTATACGCCACACGTGCAGGATCTCGTCGAGAGAACGCATCGCCCACCCTGAGCCGAGGGTCGTCGTCATTTGTGTACCTGTAGCGTGAAGCACCTCGCGTACACCACGTTCCAGTGCCGCCGCGTCGCCACCCGACCCGTCCGGCGGAGGCAGTTCGACACAAGCGGCATGCGCGCGCTGTGCCAGGCCCTGCAACACCCCGAGAAGTGTAGAGACGGGAACGTTATTCCGAAGTAGGTACCACGCGATCGCGCCCGCACCGACGACGTCCACTACGGCCGTCGGTATCGACTCACCGCGCGCGTATACTCCGAGGGCGTTCAGGAACGCCGGGTCAGTCCGGACCGCTTCCAGCTGCTGGTCCAGCGCATACAACGTGCCGGATAACGTGCCATCTCGAATCAGTGGCGTGCGAGGGTTATTTTCGCTCTTTCCGCTGAATCGCCTCTCGTAAACCTTGCCGTAAAAGTCGGCGGCAAAACGGAGGTCTTGTAGCCGAAGATGAAAGTAGCGCGAGGAAGGCTTCATGACGCGATAGCGGTACAGCAGGAGGTGTGACTGAAGCGTTTGCGGTTTATCTTGCAGTATGCTGTCGAGCAGACTGGCGCGACAGTATGCGTTGAACAGCTGTTCTGAGGCCGTCTCGAAATCATTCCGGCAAAAGTGATCGGCAAACGCCAGGAAGAACGGGTCGATGGAAAAGGAAGAGATGAATTGGCTCAGGTCACCAGCAGGATGCCCGTTCGTATCTGTGAGCCGTGGGAAATCGAGGGTAGCAGCGTCGCCAGAGGATGATCCCGAGCGTACGAGAAGGCTGCGGCTGCCCTTGGGGTCTTCTAGATAGCTCAAGAATGCCGTTCGGCGCTTGACGTAGATCGTCTGGCTGCGAAGAAGCGAAACCTTGTGCCGCTGGACATTTGCAAGGTCAAGGTAAAATGGCCAGTACCTTGGTGTATCGACACGGATGGAGAGAACCTTGTCAAAGTCGGGGATAAGAGTAGGCGAAATCAGCTGAGCCATTTCGACATCCGGGCCTTCCTTGACCTTGATCTTGACAGGAAGGTAAACGATTTCTTTTGTGTCGACATCGCGGGCAATGAGACACCTCGGTTCGACGGCCAACACCCACAAATGACGTAAAGCTTGTAGGTATGACTTGTTATCCGAGGACACGGGCGCAAACCGGGGGAAAAAGGCAGCAACCAAACATGCGATGGCCGCGTCTGAGCACCCTAACGTGTATCTACCTCCACCTAGGAACAGAAGGCCGAGGGACATGTGGGTAGCCATGTGGGTTCCGTAGCGCATTGCCTGATTGTACATGCCGTACGAGTATCGGAGCCTCCGAAGACAATTGATTTCTCCCGTACCTGCCATCACGATGTTCAACGAGATGGATATCAGATTTAGCCCATCGCGAATCGCATGTCGCTTGATCTTATGATCATAAGCAGGCCCTGTACAGATAACCCTTGTCAAAGACATGGAGGTTAACCATATTGTGCCGAACTTACCATTAGTGTACGCCATGCGGCTAAATGTATCGTAATAGTTGATAAGTAGCAGGTACGGTTCTTCCCTTGCAGTACCCGCATACTTGAGTGCTATCGCGAAGCAACATCCCGCGATTATGTTATAAAACGCAAGGTCGATGGCATCATCGATCGTCTTGCCCTGCCCTCGTTCGTCCAGAGCTTTGATGATGTAAGGTGGAAGTTGTGCATCGACCCACTCCCGAGTAGCCGTGATACGATCCCAGAGGATCAGATTTCGAGACAATGTACGCAACAGCAACAAGTTGGGTGGGATACGGTTTAGGGCCATGATAGTATCTGGGATAGTGAATATGTCAGCGACTTCTTGACTCTCAGTTCTGAGATACATAAACCCAAGGGCGATCGTGGCCGCTGGTGAAGTAAGGTTGATGTCGAAGCCCTCTCGCGCACGTCGGCCACGCATGTGAGTGGGAGCTTCCCCGTGGATGAGGATTCGGAGTTCCGAGACAAGTGCCTCATCCGCGGGTACCCGCACGACAGAGCCCGCGCCCAACGTGACCATTCCAAAGGCGAGCGCTGCGGCCATGGCATAAGCTTCGCGATGCTCGTTGCTGAGGTCCGGCTGGGTAAGGTCATTGCGACTGATTTGTTTGAGGCAGACTTCCGCCATCCGTCGGTTTTTCGAGCCCATGTATAGGAGACCGAGGCCAACCAAACCCGCTGCTTGGGTTATTAAAGGAACGTTGAGATCTATCGTCGGGGTAGGGAGAAGCGCGGGTGTGTGAACGGCAAGTAGCTTGGTCACGTGTCTGTTCCCACTGCCGACGTTGGCTGCGGATAGACCAAGTAATATCCCAATGGACGTCAAGTCATGTTTTGGTGTCAGATATCCAAAGGTGTGCCAGGTTAACATTTCCCGTAGATGACCAGTCAGTCCTAATCCGTATAGGAAACCTGCGTGTTCTGGGGTCAACTCAGAGGGCCTATTAAACTTGATCCACGAGCTTTCGATAATAGTTGAGGAAGGAGAAATCCTCAGTGCCGCAGCGACGCCATTGTGGAAGTCCCCCCAATTAAGGCTGTCCAGAGGAATTTTGTTTGGCTCTGGAGCTATAGTCACATTTTGCGGCTGAAGGTGGATCGAAAACTCGATTCTTGGGATGGCGTAAGCCTCTCGAGTTACAGTAGGAACAGATCCGAACGTGAACAAGGCCCGGCCCAAGGGTAAAGCAAGCGTTCTTTCTGCGATTCGGAGGACATGGTTCTGTTGTTCCTTCGCCTGGTCATGCTCGCTGTGGGGTAAAATCAGGTCAACTCTGGCACCAGTAGATCGTATTCGTTCAGGAACACACCTGAGCTCAGGACGTTCGATCATCCTAACTGTTGGGATCTCCGAAGATCGCAGCATCCGCGCGACCTCATCCAGTCGTTTGTCTTGACCAAATCTGATGCGCGTAAAATCGTCGATATTCAACTCCACGCCCGAGCTCGCACCGACTTCTCCCGCAGCCGCGGAAGCCGCTTGGTAAACCAGTGATCGTATGCTCGGCCGTTGGGGGTTACCCTAATGATGTCCTTAATTCAAGGTTCCGTAGTCATCCGGGCGGGTCGCTTACCAAAAACGCCTTGACAGGTCGATAGCCGTTCGTATTCAATTCGCTAGGGTTGACGTTTGCACCCTCGGCCAAGTCATTCCGGCCGACAAACTCGTATGCAGCGGTCGGCCAGTCCTGGCGGGGAGCCAGCTGACATATCCTTGCAGCTTCTCCAAGTGGAGCTGCGAGTCCAAGAGGCAAACCGTTGAGGAACGCAGGGCCAATTCCGTGGCCGACCATTAGATGCATAGCATTCTCTGCCCGCTTTCTGCTGTCTTCAACCGTCTTGTCTGCAAGGCACCGGTAGATCAGAGTGAGTTGACGCAGATACGCGAGCGGCTCAAGTGTCCCGTACGCGTAGCCAGGAGAAAGCTTGAACTGTGATGCGAGTTTTCGGATATCGTACCAAGGTAACTTCCAGTCTGGGTTGTTGATCCTTCCGTAGAACATGGCTGTCATATCTGGAGGCCAAACAGGTAAGCGGTCATCGACAAGTGTGGAATCTACGGGTGCGTCAGTGAGTATACCCTTCTCGTCCAGCCAGAGAATACGTACGATTCACCCAACCCGACGTCACGTTTGGGCAGAAACGCTTCCAGTAGTCAGTCCACTCTGGCCGAATGATACTCGCGATGAGACACATCAGACCCGCCAGGCGATGAACGTCATCATGCCGATGGATCATAAGACGAAGGTCTTCGCCTAACATATGCAACGCATTAAGTATAGGAGCGAGGAGAGCATGAGGTCGTTTGTGTATAGCCAGGGGCTTCCGAGAGGAACGCTGTGGGAGCTGTAGATTTGAGAGTACAACATCGTCCTCGAGGCGTTCGCGGGAAGCCGAATAGGCCAGACGTTCCCATGCATCGCTAGTTTTGGTTCGTTCCGTCGGATCAGATTCGATTTCGAGTATCGACAGCAAGGCCTTATTGAAGCATTCGAATTCCGTTTCGGGGTCGCAACTCAGTCGACGAGATCTCCATGCATCCGTGAAGGTCACGTGCAGTCCAAAGAACCAGTCTGCAGGTAAGGTAAGTGCGAGAACTTCCAGGCACTGCTTCGTAAGCAAATCCTTGGGTGTGAAATCAATTGAGGCCCGAGATACACTACCATCGATCAATTCAATGGTGACAGTAGACCGGATCGGGTCTCTAAGAGCGACGACCCTGTTGTATAACATTGCGGTGCTCGACCCATCCACCTCCATCGGCCCTGCTGACGACGAGGGACGTCCACCTGGAGAGAAATGAGGAATAGCACCGGTGACTCCTACTTTTGACGCATTATATTTCCGTAATCCATGGGTGAGTATGGTCAAAGCGCCATTGGGCTCGGCAACGAGAAGATCATCGACGTTAGATCTCATAATACGCATGGGTGCCACCGATACCGCAGTATGTTCTCCGATTGGGGACACTTCCAAAGTTTTATCTGAACTTTTGGTAACAGATAGGATTGTTACTATTTTGGATGCTGGGCGACAAACGCCAAGGAAAGCGCGATCGACTTGACCGTCGAAGCGCTGATCGAAAACTGAAACTGTTACTTTTGGCCAGTCGGTAGACCTATGTGAAGCGGAAAAGAAATCAAATCAAGGGAGCATGAAGTAAAGTTTGGGGGTACCCACTCGTCCTCAGTCAGCTCCATAGTGTATAGTCTGGTAATCCAGTGAGTAGAGCGCATGCGAGTATAGTCGGCCGGCCTCAGGGGAACATCGGGCTCCGCCCTACCACCAAGAACCATGCGATTTATGTCAAAACTCGGCTTATCTCTCCGGAGAGGAGACAGATCCTCATGTAGCAGAGGTAGCTGGGTCCTCGATGTCCCTGCAGCCATAGAGGAAATGCTTGGCATGGGAACGATCGGGGCATGATGTCGATTGTATGGAACGGGGAATGTTTCCATAAGACGATCCTCGGAAGGAGGTTGTGATTGCCACGCGAACCCTTCCTTGCCAACTATGGTTTGTCGTTGATTGTCGGGCGCACCGGCAGCCATCGAGGCCCGCTTTTTGCGGAATCGAGATTGTGCCAGAGAAAAGGGTATGTCCCCGAGTTTCATGTAGGCATACCTCCAGACACTTAGCTGGCGCCGCTCTGGGTGGACCGTAACAAGAAGATCGCTATCTTCTCCATGACCTCGATGAGATACCCAGATGATGACTTCGCCGGCTGAAAGAGGCTCCGAGGTGTGACCGGACGAGTCGTCATCGTGATTCAGGGAAAGCGGGACGGAATGAAATCCACCAACGATGTCAGCGGCGTGGTCAACGACGGTAGCTTCTGCCAGTGGGCTTATGAGAGAAAAGACAGTGGGAAGGATTTCATCCCCTGTCAGTTTCGCTTCTTGAACTTCCATCGGCTCCAAAACGCGCTGAATGATGACGCCATGTGGATACAAAGGCCACGCTTTGCGCACGATGAAGGGCAGAGAGAACGTGTACTCGACACCATCCCTTAGGTATATCCACCCGACGCTGCGAAGAAAGACGAAAGTCGCACGCACTCGAGTCTCTGGTTCGATCTCTCGCCTGCGCTCTTGTTCGGCGGCCCTCTCAAAGGGACCAAAGGTAGCCCGGGTACGATTGTCACTTTCCCGTTCGCGCGAGAATCCAGGGTTGGTGTCGTTCGTATAATGACCCGAGGATGGTGAAGTTGGAACGGCGCCAGCTTGTTGAAGCCAGCCATTGCAAGCCCACTGCACGGGCTGTCCTTCATGGGAGAATGACCACTGCTTCTGAATGACACCGCCAACGCACAGTACGACCCGTTCCTGGTCCCACTGTAACTCTTCCAGTAGTACCTCATCCTCGGTTTCATTGGCATCGTAGAATGCAGAGTGTTGCCAATCTCGGTCGAGATTTGAACCTCGAAGCGCGGAACGAATAGAACGCAATAAGGTCGACTCTTGAGCAGGATTTTCGAAGTTGAGCGGTGGTCGGAGGTAACGAGTGTTCATGGCGAACGCTGGTAATTCAGAGCAAGCTTCCGGTCTACTCATCGATATATTAGAACTCAACAACGAACATTTGACAGGATATCCCCATTCACCAAACTGCCTATGGAAGCCCTGACTACTCTGACGTGGTGTTGCAAGTCGATAGGAAGGGGGCTCAGCACAGTGGATAAAATGTGGAAGTCATGTCCTGTCACAAACCCAGAACGCGTCAGTCACAACGACGCGTCTTGCCTTCGGACCACCACTATATGTGGCCATTGACGGAGAATCACATACAACTTTCGCGGTTACTCTGTCGGTACGGTGCAGAAGTGGATGTTCGAGGAAAATGCAGCTATAACCCCCCCTCCCCCTCGTCGTAAATGTTGACCCCCTTATGTGCACCTGAAACTACACGCAGTCCGATCGGGTACGAGGCATTCGTGAGACATCTCATTGAGAAAGGGCACGCGAAGGAAATCGTTAGTTTCGTGCAGCGTTGCGACGCAAACAAGCACGTTGACCTCTATGTCGAGTGCGGAGAGTGCCAGGCTAGAGTGCGTATATCTTTGCATTGGTTCTCCCTCAAGTTACTAATTGGGGCGGTGCAGGAAGTTACGTGCTTCATGTCCCAATTCATTCATCGCCCAGAAATTGGATCAAATCGCATCTACGATGAAGTGAACCCCCAAGTCTTGCATCCTTATCGTTAAGCTACTATGGTTCGCTCATCCTAAGTAACGCGTGACGAATCCCCGACGCCGCATTCGCTTTAGCTTATCTCTATTCCCTACTCTCTGAAGAGATCGACAGTATGCATACCAAAGAAGAACACACCCCACCAAAGCCCATCGAGAAAACAACATCCATCTTTTCCACTGCCAGTCATCGCTTGGCGATGCCTGACTATCCTTGTTTCGACTTGGACGAGCGCACGCTTCCACGGACCTGGGATCGGTCGTCCTCGTCACCCACATCCGTCCCGTGGCTAAGCTCATCGAACGAATAAGGCAGAGGAACCTCCCGCGTGATGCGATACTGGTCCATGTTGCCAAGGTGCTCATTCTCTAAGCGGTCTGTCCCGTTTGGACATTCCCTCAGTCGGCAAGGCAAGTAAAAAAGGCGAGAAAGGACGTACAGACATTCCACTGACAACGTCGCAGTACTTCGAGAAGCGCTGCTATCCACGTGCGAAGAGCGAGGCTCGGTCCGCGTTTTGGTATGTAAATCACCCAAATGAAACGAATGAGAACGTTGGTGATCTGCACCCGCACGTCAGTTAAACAATCCTTCTTGGAAGTTATGGATCCCTTTACGATGGCAAGGTAGTAGAACTGTGTGTAGTAGTGTCACTGTCAGTGGGGTACATAACTGACGATGTGGTGGAACACACCGGAATGGAACTCGAGTAGAGAAGCTCTTGACGCAGAAACTTGAAGCGAGCATGTGGACGCAAAAGAGACCAATCCATAAGTAAATCCTAGTATCTAGCAGTCAGCCATTGATTCTCGCCTGAGATATTGAACTTGCCCATGATGAGGCATATATTGAATAAATGGTCCCGAGAAGGCAGAAAAACACGAAACTCGTGCCGCGACCAGCACCTTTCAATTGCGTCAATATTATCGACAGGGACTACTTCATGAAGAATTGCGCACCGTGATATCGCCACAAATAGTAGCACAAGTAATACACGATCCCGGTGAGGTACTTGCCTGCCTAAGAATGACCTGATTAAGTTCAATAGCTCCGCAAGGGAAGAGACTGGAACGCACATTAACCAAATGGGTGATCAGTTGAGAATCCCACCAACGCCGAATGCTCTGTGCAAAGCGGGCCACAAACGGTAACACGCCGAGGACTAAAGGTATACCCCAGAGGGCCGGTTTACCGCACTTGTGTATTGAGTTGGAGTGGAACCCTCGGGCATAAGAACACGCGACAAAGTAGCTATTGCTGAGAGAAAACGCCAAGGAACATAGCTGGTCTCTGGAGCGGTAGAGAATATTAACGATCAGAAGCTCCATGAGTCTCAGAGCGAGCGCACCCGAGCCAGAAGTCTGCGAACTGAATCGCACACCACTATCAGAGAGAGGCGAAGGGTAAAAAAATTGTGACAAGTGGCCTACCTCTACCCGACTGGATCCACTCCTCAGAAGCCGAGCCACTTCACGGAGGAACCACCACCGGCTTGCGCGGGACATGACAGGGAAGGGGTTGACCAACAGCACCACAACAAAGAGAAGCCAGATCATAGGCCATGTCCAGGGTTGGATGGTTGGAACCCCTACACGAGCAAAGGAGAGCCAGAAGGCCCAGCAAAGGGTTGCGAAAGCAATGCAAGGTATCTACAACAAGGAGTTGTTTAGACTCTTACACGTGTCAGTGAGCCAATTCACCTCAAAGTACTCTCGATGATCAAGACGTGTTCTAATATCCAACTCTGTATATTTTATCGAGGGCGATTAAATATAGAGACGAAGTTACGGGACTCCTCACCGAAGATGAAAACGTAATTGACCCTCGAAGCATTCCAAATTAAGAGATTTGTGCCCACAAGGACCGCAAAAAGGCTGGGAACCTGGAAGATCCCATAGATATACAGAAGGTTTTCCCATGATGGTATAGCAGATCGCGTTTGTTGCTGGAAACCTGAAGGATTTGAGCGAACGAACATTCCAAAACATTTAAGAACTTACAGCGCACGATTCCATCAATGAGGGCAGGAAATGCAAGAAGTGCGAGGCCTGCGCGGAAGGTGCTTGAATGATGAGTCTTGTGAGAGGACACCGCGCGCAGGTGGACCAGGGCATTCTTCCTGTCACCCTTCGCTGTGTGAGGCATTATGAGAAGACAAACGTCGTCTTCGAAAATAGTCTCACCAAACCGAGTTGTGAATAGATCTTCCATCTCTTTTAAAAGCTCTTGCACTAAATAATCGGACGTGAAAGTGCATGGATCAACCTATGATAACAGACGATCAACGACTTCGTGGAAAGGAAGGGAGGACTGACCTTTTCCTTCATGTATATATCTTGTACCAGAACCTAGAGCCATGGCCTCAGAATTATCGATATGGCCGAGCTGAATGACTATACCTACCCCAGTTACTTTCTCAAACTTCTTGAGCGCCTTTCGAAAACCAGTGATATTCAGAATCTGCCTCCTTTTGTCAGCTTTCAGAGAATTAACAGTTGAGAGTAGTCATACACGATAATTATTGAGGACCTCGAGAGCACGGTAGTGCTCTGTCACAGCACGCTTGAGCTGCCTGCGAGCGCGCAGGTACTCATCTGGATTAAGCCTTGCCCCGCCCACAAGACGATGCGTATGAGGTTCCACTTCTGTGTCAGCGATGTGACCTTCGATCGGACCCAGAGTGTCCAACTGAGCGGACGTGCGCGAACGATCCCGCTTGGGGCCACTTGACCTAGCGAATGCAAGAAAAGCCATAGTAGACGTAGGAAGACGACCCTCTGGGTGAGCTTCCTTTGTCGAGAATGCCCGCCTGGTCAGCAGCGCATACATGAGATGATTGAAGACTAGTCACATGGAACAAACGCCGGTGATCTTTCAACTCCTCGAGTTGCTCCCGAAGTTCCAAGCTGCGCACGCGGGCTTCAGCCTCCCTCTCGATAAAGAAATGCTCAACCTTGGAAATCTCTAGATCGAACTTATTGAAAAATTCGAGCTCGACAGGCGACATAGGCTCAAGAATTTCCGAAAGCGTGAGTGGACGCGAACGTGTAGAAGATGACAGAGACGGTGTTTTCAGAACTAAAAAGAAACCGTTCAGAAAAGACGTGAGAGTAGAAGGGGGAAATAACCACATCGTCCAATGGAGCGTTTGCGGAGGCCTTCCCGAAGGCGTAGACGGCGCGGTGTCAAGGGGGATGGTTGTATCTCCAGCGCCACTGGGGAGACAGTAGTATCCTGTTCAAGGCCCATGGGTGTTCGCGTGGCAGAATGCGTGTCGAGAGACGCCAAGCCTGAGGTCGTCACCTTGAGAAGAAATTTGGAAAGATGTACAGAAAAAAAGGTATGCCAAGTTTACTTCAAGTCTGCTGGAACCACTGGGACCCGCCTTTCTATTCAAACCCTTGAGCTCGATCTGGTCGTCGCGGGTATCAACAACTCTCAGTCGTTTCTGATTTTCATATTTCATGTTAGTCTCGTCGTCGGCTTCATGACCCCCATCAACTAGGCCGTGACTGTGGCCTGTCGAGGGGCCTGCTCGGCCTGAAGAAGGACCTGGTGACACGTTCACGTAATTTCCAATAGAACTCTCTTTGTCCTGTCTGATGGCAGTGATTCGTTTTTTCAGGCCACGATAGTCGCTGTCACACGATCAACAGTTTGTGTACGACCCCATGAGACTTAAGCATGAGTTGGCACCTAGACGAGCACGTACATGTATGCTCGTTTCCATTCCGGTGCCTTTTGGACAGCAATAGCGCATCAGCAAAACTGATACTACATAACACTGAACAAGGAATATACCTGCGCGTTGTCCAGATACCTATATTTCAGTCGTATGAGAGATCGGGGAATTGAGGATATGAAAAACGACGGAAGTGATACCTGGCAAATTTCATCCTGAACTTGTCGGTGATCCACAAGTAACAGTACTTAGAGACGAACGAGTTTTGCGCCAGCCTGAGCCGGATCTTATTGGCTATCGGCTAAACGCACCACATCTCCGGTCACGGGTCTTTTTTTTTTTGAAATATATACAAATAACAAAGACACGCTCGACTACGCAAACTACAGCCTGGGGTGTGAGGGGGAGGCAGAGGTGTGGTCATGGTTCTAGGTCGAGGGGGTGCGGCGGGCGGTGACGGGGTGTTTTGGAAGGATCGGCAGAGCTTAGCCATGGTCCTGGGAGGGATTGCCTGGGGCGAGAGAATTTGACGAGGGCTTCGCCCCCAATGCGGGTGCCGAAGATGATCCCGGTCACAGGTCCAGACCAATTTCACCCACGGCCGAGGCCGAAAAGCAACCAAATGAAAATTTACTACTCAGACAATTTCCGCGGGCCAAGCCAAATGTCATATCATGATGTACTGTACTTGAATCATATGCAAAGGTTTCCGAATAGCTATATAGATCTCGCTGTTTGGAATCAAGACGTAGCTTGTTTGAATTATTAATAAAGTGTTTCTTTTTTCTTCGCTTTTTGGCGCTTGTGCAAGCGGAAAAAATGTGGGAAAATGTGGATGCAAGTGCTAGGATTTCTGCCAGTGATCATAAGTGATGCCGCGGAGGTTGTTATTTCCCTCGTCGACTCATTTATACGCTGAGACCAAACCTACTCGCGTTAACACCAATCCACGCTGCCCAGCCCCGAGTTCTGAGTCCCTTGGCAATCCATCAAAGTGATAGTGATCGAAACAGCGCTAATGCCACGACCGCATTTTGCCTACTGTAGATACACACCAGCCAATGGCAGTACCCATGGGCCCGGGATCCTACAAGTAGAATACACCGTGAAACATTGTTTTTCGTTAGTGTGGCCTCATACCATCTCACCGTTCCACCAAGACGTCGTGAAGATACACTTCTGAAACAACTGCCAGTGTACTTCAACCAATAAAAAGGTGAATATTACTACCTCAGCCGTACTAGTACCATTATCTCATTCATTGGCATCGACCACTTACAATCTTACCATGGCTCCCTGCTTTGCTTTGTTGATCACTTATTGTCCTGTCTGTCTGCTGTGCACATCACCTGATGCCTACGCGTCTATCGTCTATATCTGGTAATATTTGTGTGGACACGAGGCAGTACAGATAAACATCATAGGGTTCCCCCCCCTTTGCAATAGCTTCTCTCCGAATCATCCCAGCGTGAACCAGCTCCTTACGGTTACCCCAATGTCTCAGACGCCCTCAACGGCTGCCCCATCTTCCTCCTCTAATTTCCGATCTATTCTCGTTGCTGCATTGGAGGATTATAAAAATAAAACCAAGAATGACCTTCTCCAACATGGACTCACAGACCAACTGGAACATTGTGAGTCTGCTGGCGCTATTCTCGATGCGCTCGACAAGCAGTTCCACATCCAACAATTCATTCAATCTCAAGTCGGATGTAAGAGCCTCAAACAGTGGCTAAGTGCTACCGCTACCGTCCTCTGTGCATTTTCTTCAGCCCTTGGACAGGGCATTGGCCTGGTAATCCTCTATTGGTCCCGTAATCAACAATTAGCACCCTAATCTTTCGTTTCACAGGCCTTCTCTCCTGCGAAGATCATTTTTGCGGGAATCGGTGTCCTTTTCATAGTGTGTATTTTTCCTTGATTCGTACAGTTGGTCCTGATACGGAAGTGTGTCAGGCGGTCAGGGATGTTAACGCAAGCGGAGATGTACTCGTTGGCCTCTTCTCGCGCATTGAGAATTGCTTTAAGCGATTCGAGACATATGCTCAAGCTCGACTGCCTGATTCAATGAGGGAATTCATGGTAAAGATGATGGTTGAGGTACTTGGAATTCTTGCTACTGCAACAAAAGCAATCAAGCAGCGATGGATCAGTGAGTGACTCGGAATACTTATGCACAGGTTGCACCTAATTGATCATCTTCAGAGAAATATCTGAAGACCCTGATCGGAAGGACAGATATCGAAGATGCGCTGAAAAAGCTTGAAAAGCTCTCAAGTGATGAGGCTCTGGTCGTAGCTGCGCAAATCCTGAAAGTTACCCACGACGTCAAAGAGAGAGTAAACGAGGTCGTCAATAGTGCGCAAGACTCCTTCGAACTATTCACTATCTATCCTTAACATTAACTCTTTTAGTCGGAAGAGAGACAGCTGTAGCGGTGCATCGAATTGAGGATCATCTGGGTGGGCCCTCACGTTCGTCATCTCCCAACCTGTCTGCGGTCCGCTAGAGAAGCTCACACATCCACAGGAGATGAGGCCAGGGAGAAACTCCAACGATGGCTAGATCCTCCAGATCCATCTATCAATTATAACCTCGCACGCGACATTCACCACGATGGCACTGCCTCGTGGTTCACTCGAGGCGAAGCTTTTGACCATTGGAAATCATCAGGTTCAGATTCCTTCTTATGGATTCACGGAAAGGGTATATATCTTCTGTCTTTGATGTGTTAGCTATCACTAATGCTCTCTGTCGGGCTTGGTAGCCGGATCTGGCAAAAGTATACTTAGGTATTTCATTACCTGACCTTCCGCATCCCGGGAAACTCATATTTGGGTCAAGTTCTTCAATCATCCACGAGACAAAGCATCTCTCGAACGACAAAGGATCGTGCACAGTCTTCTTCTTTTTTGACTTCAGGAACGAGGCGAAACAAACTTCCCGCGCTTTACTGTCATCATTTGTCGCCCAACTATGCGATCAATCTGATTCATTCTTCAAACACATTTTCAGCCTATATTCCGCAAAAGGAAGTGCTAAACAACAGCCCAGTGAGGACACGCTGTTGCAATGCCTCAAAGACGTGATTTCGGGTTCCGGCCAAGTCCCTATCTACGTCACCATCGATGCTCTGGACGAATGTCCTAACATTTCGAAGGAGATTGGGGTGCCACCCCCACGTCGAAAGGCCTTGCAGATTGTGAAGGAGCTTGTTGAACTACACAATCCCAACTTGCATTTATGTGTAACAAGTCGTCCTGAGGCCGACATTCAAAGTGTACTCGAACCATTGGCATTCTTCAAGGTTTCTCTTCATGACCAAGATGGACAAAAGGAGGATATTTCTGAATACGTGCGCTCTGTGATCTATTCGGACGAAGAACAGGAGATGAAGAGATGGAGACCGGAGATAAAAGAGCTTGCTTTCAAGACATTATCTAAGAAGGCCGACGGAATGTATGAATATTCCTTCATATTCAGGACATTTATTCAGACTGTCCATAGGTTTCGTTGGGTTGCGTGTCAACTGGAAGTGCTACGGAAATGCCTCGCGCGGAATGTCGAGCGTGTGCTCGGAGAATTGCCGAAATCCCTGGACGAAACATACATACGTTTGCTGGAGGGAATCGATGAGGCAAACAGAGACGATGTCCATCGTCTGTTGCAATGTCTTGTGGTGGCGATTCGTCTGTCGAGGAACTTGCCGAGATCCTGGCGATTGACTTCGAGGATGCGGAAGGAATCCCAATGTTGAAGCCGGATTGGCGGTGGGAGGATCAAGGGAGAGGGCTTCAAGCAGCATGCTCAAGTTTAATCACCATTATTGATGACAGCTCAAGCGCCATTACTGACGATGGTTTAAGCGCCATTGTTGACGACGGTTCAAGTGCCATTACTGATGATGGTTCAAGTGACATTACCGACGACGGTTCAAGTCGGCCACTGCAGTCACGAGTTGTGCAGTTCTCGCACTTCTCAGTGAAAGAGTTTCTGACTTCGCCTCGCCTCGCTTGTTCAAGTCGAGATGTCTCACGGTATCATATTTCCCTCGAACCTGCCCATACAGTGCTCGCACAAGCCTGTTTAGGCGTCCTGCTGCGCTTCGCCGATGACAGGCATGCCCAAGAAACGGATGATTGGGGTATAGTACCTCCTATCCCCGGCTTTCCACTGGCAGATTACGCTGCTCGGCATTGGGCCATACATGCCCAATTCGAGAATGTGTCGTCATACGTGCTGAATGGGATGAAATATCTCTTTGACCCTGAAAAACCCCACTTTTTGGCGTGGACTCGGATCACTGGCAAATTTTTCTACTTGTTCAAAAACGGACCGGAATCTCCTCAGGATCTCTGGTTATCAAACCCCGAAATAGAACGGACAATTGAATGGTCGCCCCTATACTACGCCTCGCTCTGTGGATTTCATGACCTGGTAGAACACCTCATTTCCATGTGTCCCCAACATGTTAATGCCGTCAGTCGTGGTCTCTACCGGACACCATTATTTGCGGCAGTGGCGAAGAATCACATCCAAATTTCGCGGTTACTCTGTCAGCACGGTGCAGAAGTGGATATTCGAGGATCCAAAAAGCAAACTGCACTGCACTGCGCATCGTTCTATGGAAATCGCCAATCGGTACAGTTGCTCCTTAGCTATGGTGCAGATCCAAACGTCCGGGATATTTGGGACCAAACTCCACTGCACTCGGCAATCGAGGGTGGGAACCCCGACGTGGCTCGGATACTACTCGAGCTCAATGCTGATGCCAATGTTCGGAATTGCGACGACCGGATGCCATTATGCGACGCATCGCAGCGTGATCCCTTCGATATGGATCAAGCATTACCTGTACGCCATATAGATGTGAACGCAGGGGATAGCTTTGGGAGTACCCCGTTACATCTAGCGGCCTCTATGGGGGGGGATCGGAGGCTCGACGCCGCACGTGTATTGTTGGAGCATGGTGCAGACACAGAAGCTGAGGACATCTACGGCGTGACTCCATTCCAACTTGCGTCATTGTCGGGACATGACAAATTAATGGAATTGCTGTTAGAATATGGTGCCAAGCATTGAGGGAAAACCGTAGTGGCCATTGATAGTAGATCTACTCTACTAGTACTAGTACTAGCACGCTCAAAGATATATATGAATCCTACCTTTCCTTCGCGTCAAATTTCTATTAGTATGTTTTTGGTTAAGTTTGGCTGGCGACATAGTCGGAGTTGACTTGGACTCGGAGATGTGGTATCAGACCATTGGTTCCCACCAATGTCGAAAACCGAACAGCCCAATGACTTGTTGAACATATACAGTATTGCTAGTGAGAGCCTCTCTTTCAAAGTGGTGAAGATTACAAAGTCGTGGTACAGCAAAATTTTCCCAGATCATGATCATCCCAGTGGTATGTCATAAAGATAACATCAAATCAGCTCAAAATGGAGGGCCTCAAACTATATACTGTACTCGACGCAGATAATAACTAGCTACAAAAAGTGGGTGATGAACACACAACACAAAAAAAAAGCCACCAAAAAAGGGATAAAAGAAAAAAAGATTCACCTCGCATAAGGGTGGTATCCGTGTTGTCCACGATTCGTGATCCGAGCAGGCCCCGGGCCTTGATTCATCCCCGGACGACCTCCCCGTCCTGCACCTCCCCCCATCATACCACCCATATTCTGCCGCATGCCCATACCTCCCATGCCTCCTCCAGCTCCAGCCATCGCAACAGCAGCAGCTGCCGCTCCCATCCCTCCTCCCGCGACCATACCTCCTCCCATACCCCCGCCGCTCGCACCTCCCATACCGATCGGGCCCATCCCGAGACGCATCCCACCGACACCGCCACCCATACCCATGTTACCAGCCATGCCGCCAGCGGTCGCCGCCGCCATCGGTGTCATACCAGCTACGCCGCCGCCACTCATTCCCCCCATACCGCCCATACCAAATCTGCCCATGCCCATGCCCATACCCATCATGGGGTTGAAACCCCCCATCATGCCCATGCCTCCCCCCATCATGGCCCCATATGGCGTGCCCATCCCATTCATCATCCGTTGATACATCATGGACATATCGCCCGCACCCGTGTTGTTCATGGCCATAAAAGGCATACTACCGCCCATCGCAGCAGGATTACCGACGGCAGCCTGACCGGCGTTGAAGTTGTTGCCTGGCGAGGCGGGATTATGTCGTTGTTGATCACGCTGGCTACGTGGTTGTGCAGTCTTTACTTCAATCTAAATCGAGATATCAGACTGGGTAAACAGAAAGACACAAAGAGGAACAAGTATCTGCTTGTCATCAAGGATGAGTCCCAGCTTGCCAACAAGCTGAGAGTCATTGCTGTTGTCCTCAAACGTAACAAACCCGAATCCTTTCGATCGACCCGTCTCGCGATCGACCATGACCGTGGCATCGACCACCTTTCCGAAGTTGGTAATGAAAGTACGCATAGAGTCCGCGGTGGTCTGGGGTGCCAACCCACCCACGAAATATCGCGTATTGCGTAGATGCTCCTCTCGTGGAATCGCCCGTTTTGGGTCAATCTGTCTATATATATCAGAATCGCAGGGTGAGGTTCAAAAATGGCAGCACACAGACGGCCTTTCCATCCAAGAAATGTTCCCGGATCATCACAGCGTTGACCGAAGCTGGATCTTCAAAGGTGAGGAACGCAAAGCCGCATGACTTGCCATCCGCGTCTCGGACGATCGTACAGGCGTCGACTTTGCCAAACTCGGAAAAGTAATTTCGCAAGCCCTCTGGTCAAAGATGAAAACAACAACAACAACAACAACAACAACAAAGAGACGATCACGCACGCCACCACACGATTCAGAGAGTTAGCAAAATGTTTCAACAATGACATTGGCAAAAAGAGGGGGGGAGAATAAAAGGGTGAAACGAGATAAAGTACCATCTGTTGTATCCCAGGATAAGCCGCCGACAAACATCTTGCTGTAATGAGGTGGCGCATAGTACCGCAACGGAGGTAATCGACAGAGGTGGAGAGATGCAGAGCAGAGCGTAGGCGTAGGCATAGGCATAGGCAAAGCAAAGCGACATAGCGGAGAAAGATAGGAGTAAGTGTTGACATCTTGGTAGCAAGATATGGAATAAAGAGAATAACGTGAGGCGCGAGGCCATCCAAGCTAGCCATAACATCGAGGGAGTGTAGCAGAGGGAGAAGACTCGTACGCGTGGACACTACTGCTAAAGTAGTAGCTGGACGCACTGTTTTCCGTAGGACAAGGACACGACTTATAACACACACACTCGCATACGAACAGACATGACGGACCGACCACCACGATGGGGGCAGCCACCAAACGGATAGAATGAGGAGATTGGAGCACGCACCCTTCATCTTTCATCTCTGACGGCCTAACCGGCCGTGCTTGCCCATCGACAATAACAACAGCTCCTCCTGATGTTAATGCTGCTGACGCTGTAGTAGTCGGAGAACCAGACGGAGCGCCGGTCTGGTTAAATTGGGCGAGACGAGCGGCATCGAGGCGAACCCGTTCCTGACTGGGCGTCTGACGATACGGCGACGAAAATTGCTCTGCAACTGCGCCGAGTACGATAAAGGGGTTCCCGCTCCATTGGAATTGGGTTTTGGGGGCAAGGTGGCATCAGCGGAGGACCCTGTCGTGGACGAATCTTGTTTAGTGTCAAATAGTATCACTTTGGAAGCTCTTTAGAGGCCTCTAAAAGCGGTCTAATGGTGATAAATTAGAGGTATTTAGAGGGGGGTCAGTTAAAATCGATATATGGGAATTTAGAGCTAATTAGCCGATTTTAGCACTGATGGCCACTTGCCAGTGTGCGCATTACCTGATGCCTAGGCGTCTATCGACCATATCTGGTGCAGACACGAGGTTGCGTCCGAGTCGAGGCAGCACAGGTGAATGTCATAGCGTTCCCTAGCTTCTCTCCGAATCTCCCCACCGTGAACCAGTTCCTTACAGCTAGCCCAATGTCTCAGACGCCCCCAATGCCTGCCCCATCTTCCTCCTCTAATTTCCGATCTATCCTCGTCGCTGCATTGGAGGATTATAAAAATAAAACAAAGAATGACCTTCTCCAACATGGACTCACAGACCAACTGGAACATTGTGAGTCTGCTGGCGCTATTCTCGATGCGCTCGACAAGCAGCTCCACATCCAACAATTCATTCAATCTCAAGTCGGATGTAAGAGCCTCAAACAGTGGCTAAGTGCTACCGCTACCGTCCTCTGTGCATTTTCTTCAGCCCTTGGACAGGGCATTGGCCTGGTAATCCTCTATTGATCCCGTCATCAACAATTAGCACTCTAATCTTTCGTTTCACAGGCCTTCTCTCCTGCGAAGATCATTTTTGCAGGAATCGGCGTCCTTTTTATAGTGTGTAAATTTCCTTGATTAGTGCAGATGGTTCTGATACGGAAGTGTGTCAGGCGGTTAGGGATGTTAACGCAAGCGGAGATGTACTCGTTGGCTTCTTCTCCCGCATTGAGAACTGCTTTAAGCGATTCGAGATCTATGCTCAAGCTCGACTACCTGATTCAATGAGGGAATTCATGGTAAAGATGATGGTTGAGGTATTTGGAATTCTTGCTACTGCAACAAAAGCAATCAAGCAGCGATGGATCAGTGAGTGACTCGGAATACTTACGCACAGGTTGCACCTAATTGATCACCTTCAGAGAAATATCTGAAGACCCTGATCGGGAGGACAGATATTGAAGATGCGCTGAAGAAGCTTGAAAAGCTTTCAAGTGATGAGGGTCTGATGGCAATTGCACAAATCCTGAAAGTTGCCCACGACGTCGATGACCAAGTGATGGTCGTCACAGAGAGAGTAAATGAGGTCGTCCATGGTGCGCAGGACACCTAACTACTCACTAATTATTTTTAACATCCATGCTCCTAGTCGGAAGAGAGACAGCTGAAGCGGTGCATCGAATCGAGGATCATCTAGGTGGTCTCTCACGTTCGTCATCTCCTAACCTATCTCCAGTACGCTAGAGAAGCTCACTCATCCACAGGATATCAGGCCAGGAAGGAACTCCAACAATGGCTAGATCCTCCAGATCCGTCTATCAATTATAACATCGCACGCGACGTTCACCACGATGGCACTGCCACGTGGTTCACTCGAGGCGAAACTTTTGACCGTTGGAAATCATCAGGTTCAGAATCCTTCTTATGGATTCACGGAAAGGGTACATATCTTCTACTTTTGATGTGTTAGCTACCGCTAATGCTCTCTATCGGGCTTGGTAGCCGGATCTGGCAAAAGTATACTTAGGTATCTTAATACCTAGCCTTTCGCATCATCCCGGGAAACTCACATCTTGGTCAAGTTCCTCAATCATCCACGAGACAATGCATCGCCCGAATGGCAAAGAATCGTACACAATCTTCTTCTTCTTTGACTTCAGGGACGAGGCGAAACAAAATTCCCGCGCTTTACTTTCATCACTTCTCATCCAACTATGTGATCAATCTGATTCACTCTTCAAACACATTTTCGACCTATACTCCACCCAAAGACGTGATACACAGCAGCTCACTGAGGACACGCTATTGCAATGGCTCAAAGACGTGATTACGGGTTCGGGACAAGTCCCTATATACGTCATCGTCGATGCTCTGGACGAATGTCCCGACACTTCGAAGGAGATTGGGGTGCCACGCCCACGTCGAAAGGCCTTGCAGATTGTGAAGGAACTTGTTGAACTACACAATCCCAACTTGCATCTTTGTGTAGCAAGTCGTCCTGAGGCCGACATCCAAAGTGTCCTTGAACCATTGGCATGTTTCAAGGTTTCTCTTCATGACCAAGATGGACAGAAGGAGGATATTTCTGAATATGTGCGCTCTGTGATCTATTCGGACGAAGAACAGGAGATGAAGAGATGGAGACCGGAGATAAAAGAGCTTGCTTTCAAGACATTATCTGAGAAGGCCGACGGAATGTATGGGTATCCCTTCATATTCATGACATTTATTCAGACTGTCTGTAGGTTTCGTTGGATTTCGTGTCAACTGGAAGCGCTACGGAATTGCCTTGCGCGGAATGTCGAGCGTGTGCTCGGAGAATTGCCGAAATCCCTGGACGAAACATACATGCGTTTGCTGGAGGGAATCGATGAGGCAAACAGAGACGATGTTTATCGTCTCTTGCAATGTCTTGTGGTGGCAATTCGGCCCCTCGCTGTCGAGGAACTTGCCGAGATCCTGGCGATTGACTTCGAGGATGCGGAAGGAATCCCAATGTTGAAGCCGGATTGGCGGTGGGAGGATCAAGAGAGAGGGCTTCAAGCAGCATGCTCAAGTCTAATCACCATTATTGAGTCCAGATCAAGTTCAAGTGGGCTAGTACTGCGCCGAGTTGTGCAGTTCTCGCACTTCTCGGTGAAAGAGTTTCTGACTTCGCCTCGCCTCGCTTGTTCAAGTCGAGATGTCTCACGGTATCATATTTCCCTCGAACCTGCCCATACAGTGCTCGCACAAGCCTGTCTAAGCGTCCTGCTGCGCTTGGATGACAGGCATGCCCAAGGAACGGATGATTGGGTTATAGAACCTCTTATCCCTGGCTTTCCGTTGGCATATTACGCTGCTCTGGATTGGGTCACACATGCCCAATTCGAGAATGTGTCGTCATACGTGTTGAATGGGATGAAATATCTCTTTGACCTTGAAAAGCCGCACTTTTTGGCGTGGACTCGGATCATTGGCAATCTTTTCGACTCCAATCACGGACCTTTACCCGACTCGGAATCTCCTCCGAATTTCGGGTTATCAAACTTCGGAATAAAACAGACAATTGAACGGTCGCCCCTATACCAAGCCTCGCTCTATGGATTTCATGACCTCGTAATACACCTCATTTTCAAGTGTCCCCAACTTGTTAATGCCGTTAGTCGTGGTTACTACCGGACACCATTATTTGCGGCATTGGCGAAGAATCACATCCAAATTTCGCGGTTACTGTGTCAGAACGGTGCAGAAGTGGATATTCGAGGATCCAAAAAGGAGACTGCATTGCACTGCGGATCGTTCTATGGAAATCGCCAATGGGTACAGTCGCTCCTTAGCCATGGTGCAGATCCAAACGTCCGGGATATCCGGGACCGAACTCCACTGCACTGGGCAATCGAGGGTGGGAACGCCGACGTGGCTCGGATACTACTCGAGCTCAATGGTGATGCCAATGTTCGGAATTGTGACGACCGGACGCCATTACGCGACGCATCGCAGCGTGATCGCTTCGATATGGATCAAGCATTACCTGTACGCCATATAGATGTGAACGCAAGGGATGTCCTTGGGAGAACCCCGTTACATCTAGCGGCCTCTCGCAGGAGGGGTCGGCGGACTCGGAGGCTCGACGCCGCACGTGTATTGTTGGAGCATGGTGCAGACACAGAGGCTGAGGACAACTTCGGCGACACTCCATTCCAAATTGCGTCACGGGGGAGCCATGATAAATTCATGGAATTGCTGATAGGATATGGTGCCAAGCATTGAGGGAAAATCGTAGTGGCCATTGATAGTAGATCTACTGTACTACTAGTAGTACTAGCACGCCCAAAGATATGTATGGATCCTACCTTTCCTTCGCGTCAATTTTCTATTAGTATGTTTTTGGTTAAGTTTGGCTGGCGACATAGTCGGAGTTGACTTGGTCTCGGAGAGCTAACGTATCAGACCATGGGTTCCCACCAATGTCGAAAACCGAACAGCCCGATGACATGGCGAGCATATATTGCTAGTGAGAACCTGAGTGGACTCCTCTCTTTCAAAGTGGTGAAGATTACAAAGTCGTGGTACAGCAAAATTTTCCCACATCATGATCATCCCAATGCGGTATGTCATAAAGATAACATCAAAAATCAGCTCAAAATGGAGGGCCTCAAACTATATACTCGACGCAGATAATAACTAGCTACAAAAAGTGGGTGATGAACACACAGCACAAAAAAAAAGCCACCAAAAAAAGGGATAAAAGAAAGAAGATTCACCTCGCATAAGGGTGGTATCCGTGTTGTCCACGATTCGTGATCCGAGCAGGCCCCGGGCCTTGATTCATCCCCGGACGACCGCCCCGTCCTGCACCTCCCCCCATCATACCGCCCATAGTCTGCCGCATGCCCATACCTCCCATGCCTCCTCCAGCTCCAGCCATCGCAGCAGCGGCAGCAGCAGCCGCTCCCATGCCTCCTCCCGCGACCATACCTCCTCCCATACCCCCGCCGCTCGCACCTCCCATACCGATCGGTCCCATCCCGAGACGCATCCCACCGACGCCGCCACCCATGCCCATGTTACCAGCCATGCCTCCAGCGGTCGCCGCCGCCATCGGTGTCATACCAGCTACGCCGCCGCCACTCATTCCCCCCATACCGCCCATACCAAATCGGCCCATGCCCATGCCCATACCCATCATGGGGTTGAAACCTCCCATCATGCCCATGCCTCCACCCATCATGGCCCCATATGGCGTGCCCATCCCATTCATCATCCGTTGATACATCATGGACATATCGCCCGCACCCGTGTTGTTCATGGCCATAAACGGCATACTACCGCCCATCGCAGCAGGATTACCGACGGCAGCCTGACCGGCGTTGAAGTTGTTGCCCGGTGAGGCGACATTATGTCGTTGTTGATCACGCTGGCTACGTGGTTGTGCCGTCTTTACTTCAATCTGAATCGAGAGATCAGACTGGGTACACAGAAAGACACAAAGCGGAACAAGTACCTGCTTGTCATCAAGGATGAGTCCCAGCTTGCCAACAAGCTGAGAGTCATTGCTGTTGTCCTCAAACGTAACAAACCCGAATCCTTTCGATCGACCCGTCTCCCGATCGACCATGACCGTGGCATCGACCACCTTTCCGAAGTTGGTAAAGAAGGTGCGCATAGAGTCTGCGGTGGTCTGGGGTGCCAACCCGCCCACGAAATATCGCGTATTGCGTAGATGCTCCTCTCGTGGAATCGCCCGTTTTGGGTCAATCTGTCTATATATATCAGAAAAGCAGGGTGAGGTTCAAAAAGGGCAGCACACAGACGGCCTTTCCATCCAAGAAATGTTCCCGGATCATCACAGCGTTGACTGAAGCTGGATCTTCAAAGGTGAGGAACGCAAAGCCGCGTGACTTGCCATCCGCGTCCCGGACGATCGTACAGGCGTCGACTTTGCCAAACTCGGAAAAGTAATTTCGCAAGCCCTCTGGTCAAAGATGAAAAAACAACAACAACAACAAAGAGACGATCACGCGCGCCACCACACGATTCAGAGAGTTAGCAAAATGTTTCAACAATGACATTGGCAAAAGAGGGGGGGGAATAAAAGGGTGAAACGAGATAAAGTACCATCTGTTGTATCCCAGGATAAGCCGCCGACAAACATCTTGCTGTAATGAGGTGGCGCATAGTACCGCAACGGAGGTAATCGACAGAGGTGGAGAGATGCAGAGCAGAGCGTAGGCGTAGGCATAGGCAAAGCAAAGCGACATAGCGGAGAAAGATAGGAGTAAGTGTTGACATCTTGGTAGCAAGATATGGAATAAAGAGAATAAGGTGAGGCGCGAGGCCATCCAAGCTAGCCATAACATCGAGGGAGTGTAGCAGAGGGAGAAGACTCTCGTACGCGTGGACACTACTGCTAAAGTAGTAGCTGGACGCACTGTTTTCCGTAGGACAAGGACACGACTTATAACACACACACTCGCATACGAACAGACATGACGGACCGACCACCACGGTGGGGGGGGCAGCCACAGAACGGATAGAATGAGGAGATTGAAGCACGCACCCTTCATCTTTCATCTCTGACGGCCTGACCGGCCGCGCTTGCCCATCGATAATAACAACAGCTCCTCCTGATGCTGCTAATGCTGCTGACGCCGTACTAGTAGTCGGAGAACCAGACGGAGCGCCGGTCTGGTTAAATTGGGCGAGACGAGCGGCATCGAGGCGAACCCGTTCCTGACTGGGCGTCTGACGATACGACGACGAAAATTGCTCTGCAACCTGCGCCGAGTACGATAAAGGGGTTCCCGCTCCATTCGAATTGGGTTTTGGGGGCAAGGTGGCATCGGCGGAGGACCTTGTCCTGGACGAATCGAGAGTAGGGATGGGTTGAGCAACGTCAGTTTCGAGAGGTAAGGTGGTAGTGGTAGTGGTGGAGGCGGATGTTGTTGTGGTAGTGGTGGGTGTCGCAAATGAGGGATCGTCCGGGGGAGGTTCAAGAAATTCGGTTGGGGTAACGTCACCTGAGGGATCAGTTAAGGCTGTAGGGTTTCCAAGAGCAGAAACTGCGAAATCTTCTTCAAACTCGTCACCATAAAGGCCTATAATTAACAAGGTGAGGGGGTATTTGTGAAATCGTGATTATGATTGGAGAGTAGCAATTTACCATCGTAGAGGTTGTCGTCGGTGGATTCAACCTTCGCCATACAAGTTTTAAGGAAGATGAATAAAGGAGAGGGACGGAGAAGAAAAAGACAGGACTTGAAGCCACCTAAAGCTAAGCTTAGCTTGGCACAGGGCACTTTGGGCTTTACCTGTGTGAACAAATAATGCCAAATAAGGTTTGGTCCGTGCGTGGTGATACAAGCAACTGTACATATGTTTATCAAACAAAAAAAAAACAAATTGCGGGGGAATGATCGTTAACAGCGGTAAAACTCTGATTATCCTCAAAAAGAACCGTCCTTCCCTCTCTCCCTGAATACTCTCAGTGCACCCCATTCACCAATGACATCTGCTGCAGCAGGCGCTGCGTGCGCTCAGCTACCGCGTCGTAGGCGTAGTGCACTGGCTGTTGAGGCCACACTCTATGAGCCGAGTCCGAGTCCGAGTCGCTTATTCCGCTGTCATCGGGCGCCGTGGCGGCGTTCCTCGCATCGCGCGCGTCAGTACGCTCGTAGAAAATGTCGTCCGGATTGAACGCGTCCGCTGCAAGGTTCCGATCAGGAGTAAAAAAAAAAGCGGGGAAACAACTTACGATCCGTCTCTTCCGCCTCTATCAGTCGCCGTTTTCCTAACGCCTTGGCGCTTGGTCTGATCGGTGTGCGGATACTCTCCTCCTCATTATGGTCGTCTTCGTCATCAACGCTTTCTTTGTTTGTGACAACGATGCCCAAGGGAGGCAGCGGCGGTTTCGTCGGACCACCATCGGAAGGCATCGTCGGGTTAGCGGTAGGCACGGCGGCGAGTACAGAGGTTCGGCTAAGCCCGCTTCGCTCAGGGGATGGCGTGTGGGAACGATGCATGACGAGCCCAGGCGAGCGGGGACCATGAGGTGCAGGCGGTGGCAAGGCGAGGGACGGCGGAGGTGTTACATAATTTGACTGGTGCTGCTGCTGCTGGACCGGGATTGGCGGCAAAGGGTGCACCTGGCTTGAATGTGTCTGGAGCGCGGTAATCGTCAACTGAGGTGGTTTTGGGGATGGTGAGGGCGAGGGCGAAGGGCTGCGCGATGATGAACCCAGAACGGGAGGTAGGTCAAGGTGATGAACGTAGCCGCGCTCGTCTACCACATTCTTCTGTGAAAAAAAAAGGACGTTCACATGCCCAGTTTTACCACGCAAAATGAACAGTAACTCACCGAACGATCTAAGCGTACTTCTTGTCGACTACGTTCCACCGCCTGACGCTCGATGCCTATTCGTTGAATGTCATCGTGCATCCGCAACACCGACGTAAGCGCCTCGTTGGCTTCGAGCAACGCGCCGAGAAGCTTTTCCTCTTGCGTCAGTTCCGTCGGCGAGTCGTCTTCACTGCTCTGTTTGTGACGAGCGGTTTTAGTCAGCACATTAGTCGCATTTAGTCCGTTTGGTGAGTTGCGCCGCCTTAATGTACGCTGCTGCTGTAAAGCTTCACGAGCGGCACGCGAGCGATCCGCTCCTGCGCTCGCCCACGGTATTTGCGCTGCAATCAGATCCTGAGAGGTGATGCATTTTCCGTACCATTCCTGAGGTACGCATTCAGCTCCTACATCGCCTCAGACGATCAGATATAGACGCCTAACCTTGACGATGTCCTTCTCCTCCAAGTCCTCCGGAGATGCAAACGCGAGGGCTTCGGAAAGCACCTGCGCATTCCCATGTGCAAAACGGCATTCTTGAAGCAGTCGTTGCATGTCTTCCTCTGGCGGTATGACACGCTGTAGCTGACTCTGATCAGACCCATCGCGCTTGGTTCGAGCCGGTTGTGGCGGTGCCTGCGTCTGGGACTGAGGCTGTGCTGGTGGTGATTGAGGTAATGGTGGCGTTGGAGTGGCCTGAGGCGCAACTAGAAGTGCCTGAGGATGAACTGGGGGCTGATAACCGCCAGTTGCGTTAGGATTGAGTGTGGAGCTCCGCCGTGGTGAAGGAGGGTTGAACATGGCGTCGTCGTAGTCGAAAGGAACGCCCTGTCAAAAGGGTGACTCGGAATTGGAGTGATTCCCACGGAGCTAGAGACTCACCTCGTCAGGTTTCCCAGCAGGCTTGACCTTCCTCCAAAGGACACGAAAACTAGATTCGTTTTTTGACGGGGTGGCGGAGCTGGCATACGCTGCAGCCGCGAGTACATCAAGTAAGCGCTCGCGAACGACGGGTGATGTGCGCTGGGAAGTAAGAACGTCTTCGAGGGTATCCATGAACTTGCTTTTCATGCATTGATGAACGAAGAGTTCCGATGAATTTCGAAGCATGATAGCCCAAAGCTGGTGTGGACGAGATTAGAACAAGATGGACAAGATTAGGTAGGATGCGCACCCTGGCCGCTGATAGTTGCTGTGACGGTTCGCCATATCTAAAGTTAGTCAAACCAGATTAAGAAAGTCTAGCAAGGAGGGACGGAGAAAAACAGACTTGAATTCTTTGCGGAGAGCTTTTGAAGCTTCCTTGGCGTTCGCTTCGGTAGCCGATGCCCGCTCGCAGACCTCGAGGACGACGGCCCAGTCTTCAGACGAGGTAGCAGTCAAGTAGCCTAAACACAATCGTTGATCAAAAGAAAGAATTGAGCAATAAAAAAAGCGATATACCGATCATCCTCATGAGATCCTGTTGACCGTCATGAGTTTCGCGAATTTCCCGTCGGTGATTTTCGCGCTCGTGAGGATTAGCCCAGCTCCAGAAACCACCGCGTTCCTTCTTTTCTTCACGAATAGAAGCATCGCTCTGCGAAAATACAACGGTGTCGTCATCACGATTGGGGCGTGGGGCGTCGAGATTAACCGGAGGTGGGTTGAACTGGGGGTTGAGGGCGTTGAGGATACTGACGGCAGCGGGACTGGCGCGGCGCTCCCTCTGGGGTTCCTTGGGTTCCTTGGTGTGAGATGGACGGATGGCATTCGGTGCTGGGAAGGGAGATCCGGTTCGCGGTGCGGTAATGGGTGGGTTGGCCACTGGGGGGGAAGCTCCTGGAGGTAGGGACGCTAGCGAAGAAGAGCGGGAAGAGTTTAATGGCATGAGCTTTGCAGCTTCCGGATTTGCGCTAACGTCTGAAGGTAAGACATGCCAACTCTCATCGTCTGAGGCAGGTGTCGGATGGGAGTCCCGATTCTCGGGAATGGGACGAAGATGATGGAGAGGTTGTATCGACGATTGGTAAGTGGGATGTTGAGGTTGGGATGGAAGAAACTCGTTCTGTGAGGTACGGACGGTAAGTAAAAGGAGGATAAAGGAAAGGAAAGGGAATGACCTCTGGAGTATTGCCAGAAGTTAAGTCTGGGGGGACTTCCCTCGAAGCCGGGGTGACTTTGGTCAGCTTGGGTCTATCCCTTGTGAATAATTTTCGCATGGGAGATGAAAAGGGGGAATAAAGGGGAGAATAAAAAAGTAAAAAGGGATAATAAAGGGAAGTGAAGAGGACGAGGCTGAGCGTTGATGGCTGGGATCCCACTTGGGCGCTAACTCGCTAGATCTTCACTTCTGCCCTTTTCGCTGCGGCCAAGCTACTATACTCTAATACACTCCTCTTCTTTATTTTATTTTATTCCTTTTTTCAATACTTGTAATGATGGATGGGTCAGCATGCAGATAATTTTTAGTTGACCTTCCCACATTGTCACATTGTTACCCGGGTACCGTGTGCACTTGGAGCCGTGTCCTCTCAACCTTTCTGGGCAAGTGTCGCAAAATTTATCCGTCTTGGCTACGTGTTAAGGCTCGCGTGGGGGCTCTGCATCATCATCACATACCGACCGGGGCCGATATAGAGCCAAAGCCCGTCTTGCGGTGGCCACTCGGATGCCGTCATTACTAATAGTGATCGTCCTTTCACGTTAGCCGACTTGCATAGCCGCGGTGACACATCTCCCGAGGAGTCGACTAAGAGAGCGATTTCCGCGTCCAACGTATCAGCGAACTCTCGTAGAATAGCCTTTGCATTACAAGCTCAGTTACAGCAGTTTACAGCACATAGTGTGCGATGTGACTCGTGTGAGATTCGTCTGTTGAACTGATGATTGATACGCATAAAAGTATAATCATCATCGCTTTTGTATCGCTTTCGGTTCATGGAGGCGGGTCGATGGCCCTCTGCGTCTCCGCGGTCAGTACTGACCACGCTTCCATATCTTCCAACGGTAATTCCTTCCATCTCGCGTACACCTTGTCATCAAGCGGTCAGCCAAAAAACCCAATCTTCAGCCTCCACACCAGATAGAAAAAAAGCTTCCGCACCTCGTCAAAAAACGCAAAAATTTCGGCGGTTTTGCCATCCGCCTGATCCTTCACCGCCACGTCCTCCTGGACCTCACGGTACAGCTCCATATTTTCCTTCTCCAACTGCGCAAAAATGCAGTATCAAAAATATCAAACATATCGGAAATCGGGATCAGAGTTCCGAAAATAAATTTTTACTGTAAACTACGCACCTCTGTTAATCTCGCGCGGAGCAAGTCGCGTTCACGCTCAAGACCTGGTATTACCCGTGCACGTACCACCTCACCCGGTTGCAAATCCGCACGCCAGCGGTCTGGACCTGGCGTCTCGCCGCGCTGTCTTCGTGCACGCGCCTCGGTCACCACTCGATGCAAAATGTCCACGTTTTTCTGTACATCGTATTGTTCAAACAGTTTGTTCGTGTTGGTCTTTTTTTTTAAAATAAATTTTTTTGGTCATCATCGTTTTGTATGTTTGAAAACGTGACGTACGACGATGTGCGTTTCGATAAAGTTCGAAACGGTGTTGAAGACGCCTTCGGCGCCGTTAGGTTGCTCCTCGCACCAGAGCGGAAAACATTCGGAAAAATCTTTGTAACTAGATATCAAAAAAAAAAAGAAAAGGTCGTAAGGTTGCGTCTTCCCCAAGGGAAGAAAGAGAGATACGGACGTCCACTTGTGCGCGGCACGTTGGATCGCAAGTTGAAGAGCCGCATAAAATTGAGTCCATCGTTTGCTCGATGTTGTCGAGTCGATGGGTGCTTCCTGCGATGCCATGATCCGAGCTGGTAGGAGAGTTCCGATGGATGGATCAAGTGGTCCGAATAGTTTCCGAAACTAACGCGCGCGCAACGACAAAAAAGTCGCGTCGCGTCGCGCCACCAGCAACGATCCACGATCACGGGGTTCAACGTTCAACGTTCAACGTTCATCAGTGGCAATCAACACACAGAAACGAAACTACGTGGAGTCATATTCCCTCCGCACACACGCACGCTGAAACGCAGCCGTTGTAAAAAAAAAAAAAAAAAAAAGAACACCCTTACGGAACCTCGACGTTCCGACTTTTGCACAGCCAAAGCTCCAGATGAGGCTTGAGTGAGATGAAATTGTGCCGCTTTTGCTCGCAAGCGAGCTGCGGAAAACCTCACCCCCCTCCTCCCTTTCCTTAGCCGGAACAGTAGCAGCAGTGCCTCTTGAAAAGGCTACCTTTTGATCTGCGTTATCCGGGTCACGAAAAGAAAAAAGTTACCAAAGTCACGATCGATCGCGTACTCCTCGGGGAGGAGGAGTTCTGTACACGGCACAGCAATACATAAATTTTACATCATGCGCAGTCGCGCGAGATGAGGCACAAAGCCACGTTCCGCGCCAAGGGCTGGCCCAGTTTTACTGTACTGTATGTCGGTCCCGCGGCGGGGTGTTGCTTGGGACCAAATCCATCGCATCGCGTCGTTACAACGACAAGTGATCCAACTATTCCGTGCTTTACGTGATGTGGGCACATCAATGGGAATTTCGAACAAATAGTCTCGATGCTAAATCCAGTATATTTTAAGGCGACCCCCATTCATCCGAACTGCGTACAGTAAGAGCTTGTCCAGTCCCCCCCCCGTGAATGTCTCTACTCGGGGCCACGATGCGCCTTCCCGCTTGTCCGGTACTGTAGTAGACCCCTCGATCACATTATGGCGACGCCTGCCCGTGATGCTAATCACAGAGACTATGGCCAAGCATATCCAAGCGACTCGCTAAACAAAAGCAGATTTTATGAGGTGCAGAATGTGGGGCTGCGGTATGGTGGTATGGCGGTGTCCACCCGTGATCATCGAAAAGTTACCCCAGTATCGTATGCCGTCAAGCGCAAATAGCATTCTTAGGGCTTGGGGGGGGGGGGGGGATAAAATGATTGGAACCGAAAATTATGCGAGGTTCGCCGTGGGTGCCAGCAAGTCGCTGCTTCTGAAACGGAGCGAGGTTGCCAAACCCACGGACGGAGCTACGTTTACATCTCATTAGGTCATCTCTTTCCGTAGGGTGTTAAGGTGGAGCCTTGGCGAAACGTTATAGCGAATATCTCTACCGGATGTATATAGTGCCCGTCGACGGTACGGCCTGACAAGAAGAGAACGTGACGGCATGTGGAAGAGACGAGACCCGACTGTATCCACGTCCGCGACGAGGGCTGCACTGGACACTCTACTTTGCAACTTGGGGAAGATCGGAAACAGCCAGTTTTACTTGTACTTTCAAGGCTGCCCCAAACCGTTCTCTGCCAAGTTCGGCGGCTCAAGTTGTTCTCCCGTACAGTATGTAAAGATGAGACCCAAGGCAATATGTACCGGTTACGTAGATGGCCTTCCCGGACTATTTTTTTTTTTTCTCTCGATCGGTTCCAGTCATGAGTGGAGTACCTTTGGCGTGAGCACCAACTTACCGATCTGGGAGAAGCCGCTCCTCGTGGAAGACATCGCGTTTCACGATACTATACGGTAATAGAAACATCCCTGCTGCGCACCAAATTAGTCAAAAACGGCAGCCGTCCGTGTATAGGAATACAAACCTTTCGATGGGTTCACGAGAAAGTTGCTGGTTGATAGATTTAGGGAAACGAGATACAGTAAATGCGGGGCAACCGTCTTGGCTAATTTCCCACGCGAATGACATCCGTTCACTTTCTGTCACGGCGTCCACGATGATAATAGTAATAATGACAGCGGGGACCGAGAACGTCCCGTTAGGATTTCCATCCTAGAAGCCCAACCCAACGGGTGTATCTTTCACGTGGTCGAGCAGGTGTGTGGTACATTCCGCATTCTCCTACATATGGTCGGGAGCGCCACCGA
The DNA here is from genome assembly GCA_022376515.1 of Lactifluus volemus. Classification (NCBI taxonomy): domain Eukaryota; kingdom Fungi; phylum Basidiomycota; class Agaricomycetes; order Russulales; family Russulaceae; genus Lactifluus; species Lactifluus volemus. The sequence goes on from WTXI01000168.1 coordinate 56,857, forward strand.
GTGAGTGGTCGGACACCTGCCGCCGGTGGCGCACGGTGACATGTCATGTCAAGGCGACCCCATACGTCAGAGCCGACTTCGGCGCGTGTGACCCAATTTGAGGACATTTCATGTCAGCGAACTCTGATTACCGAAAAGTAACGTAATCGGGGCGTGGGAGTCGAAAACGGGCATCGACAAAGGTGGGTTTCCCCGGTGGGCTCTGGAGTGTACTATATCGTACAGGGTCATCGTCACTACCATTCCGCCGTCAGTGTCACGCACTGTCACATGCGCTATGATTGAAATAATTCAATGTCCGCTAAACGAGGCCAAGCCACGTGTATGGGGGTAAAAACGCGTGTTATTGGTAGCTATAAAATCTACTGTGTATGACCAGAATTATGAAAAGTGTAGTAATAATTTGGATGAGCAAAGTAATGTGGATGTACTGTCAAGCCAGATGGCCCAGGAATCGCTTGCTGTGAAGATGAACTAGGGTCAAAGGGGACAGAAAACATGCCAGTGTGTGAAGATGAACCGGGGATAGGAGACGTGCCAATATGTGATGGAATGGGGACAATGGGGATAGAAGATGTGCCACCATGGGAAGGACGCTGGGTGTGATCGTGATGATTCCTCGGATGAATCTGTCTGCGTGAGTTGAAGAGACCTGAAAACCGGGAGTTGTCAGCGAGATTAGGATTGCTGGCCAGATGTTCCTTGATGCGGTTGGTAAGATCGGAGATAGTGCCCTTCTCAAGAACCTGAAGGGCTCGTGCAAGACCAATCAAATCTTCTTTCAGCTTGTACGAGCTAAGTGGCATGGTGTATATTTTTGAGGCGGCGGCTTCACTAATTCGGCGGTCGCGTTCTGCAGCCTCAGCGATCTTGACCTGCTCCTTCTCCTTCTCCTCCTTCTCCCGGGCTGCAGCTTGTTTTTCCTCCTCAACAAACTCAGTTTCGAGGTCAGGTGCAACAACGATCCGGCCATTCTTCTTGGCTGACCTGCGCTGATGCCTTTTGTTTGCATTATCCAAGCGTGTCTTCGTGTCTTCGATCATCCTGAGAGCCAGGGTACAGTGTGAGTTGGCACTCTGCTGTGAAGCGCGTGCGCTTTGCAACGCATACTCCAGCGCACGAACTTGGCCTTGTATGTTCAATGTGTGGCTGATAAGGGCATCTTTTGACAGTCTCTGTAACTTGTCGAGTGGTATTGGCACAATTGAGCTGTCCATAGCAATGGAGAGTGATCGAGACTGGGATCGCGTTGTAGGAAGGGATGGCTGTGATTCGGAGTTGGCGTCCGAGTTGGCATCTGACTCGGAGTCCATTTCCATTTCCGAATCCGAGTTAGATCTGCGCCGTCTCCTTTTGTCCTGTGGCTTGATGGATTCCATTTCGGCTGAACCTTCTTTTGATGACCCATCAAGTTCATCGTCGGCCATTGTCGCCACTCCCCCCTCTAGCTCTCCACCAGAGTATATGGTGTCGCAACGTGGCCCTTCTGACTCGCTCACCAGCAGCTGATAACTGTCATCAGAGTCATCCAGGTCACTGTCGCTATCACTAGCACAATCAGTCGTGATTGCAACATCGGATGACGGGACTTCACAGGGAAAATTTTCAGGGGCATGGGCTTTTATCGAGAATGCGTTACTTGGTGCGTAGTCTTCCTCCGTGAAGACATCCGGATTAAATGGCCAGATTCCAGATGATTTGAATGCGTTGGTGATGATGTCATGCGTCATAAACTGATTTCGAATCGACATGTATTCATGGACCAAGTTGTAGCGGCTGACTGGGACATTTGTGCTGGTGAGATAGTCTACGTGCGCCTTCCAAATCTGTGCTGTATGGCAGAAAACTCCTTTATCTAATGGCTGGAGTTGATGTGTACATTTCGAGGGGAAGCACATGAGGATGATCTTGTGATCGCCTTGATTGTCGTAAATTGCTGCCTTGATCGCTCGGCACTCATGGGAGTCGTGGCCATCCATCAACAACAGAATCAGTTTTGAGGGATCCTCTGCGGCACTAACAGCAGCAGGTATGAAGACATCGGCCATCCAAGCCGCTGCTATGTCCCGGTCAGTCCAGCCCGTTTCCGAGTACACGACACTAATTGTATTTGTTAGCTGTGTGCGCAGTATAGAACAGAATGTGAACCGTACCTGCCCACATTCTCAACCCCTTTTATATCTGGTTCGGGACCTTTTCTGAGGACAAAGGTGGTGGGAGCGACTTCTCCTGCAGCCGAGACGCATTCGAGAACCGTGGCAAGCTCCAGATTATCACTCTGAAGCCTGTAATGATTCTTGTGCTTCTTCATGAATAAGAATTTCTTCCGGCCTTGTTTTCGCCCGCCCCCAAGTTGGATGCCTTTTTCATCCATGTTCCAGATCTGCGAAGCCGGTATGTCCCCATATTTTTCTTTGATCGCAGCAAACTGATCGAAATAATCCTTCACAGTTGGCTTGTTAAAGTTTTTCCCGCGCGTTGGATCAAGACCGGTCGCTTTTGCTGAGGTGAGCCTGTCACTGTGACGCTTGAGAAAGCGGTTGCACCACTGTTTGCCTGGTATCTTCTGACACAGAGTATACACCACATTTCGAAGCGCTTTCATATCGAATGGATCCCCCTCCATGGCCACCTTTTCCAGCCACTGCAGTACCACCTCCTCTTCTGCGTTGGTGAGCAAGCGAAGGTCTTCATGTGCAAGGTCTCGACTACGATGTTTGCCCCGAAACCTATCGCTAAGTGTCGTGCGCCGCACCTGGGATTTAATCATGATGGTAAGTGATGGGAATCCATGCTGCGAGATACGACATGACATACCCCTTCTTCCTTTGCAGCTATTGTCACGTTGGAATATTTCCCGGAGTGCAGACCATCAAGGGCACGCTGTATCTTAGTCTCGTAATATGGGTCATAAAGACTACGATGTTGGCGTTGACTGGGCATGCTCCCAGCACTGTGAATGCGAGTGGTGCAACTAAATGTCTCTGTATCCATTTACGGCCTTGCTATCAAAACTCCGACATGCCGTCCAACCGGCAAGAGCATCGTGACGTGACATCCACCATAAAATCCAACACTTGTTTATGACCTCTGCGCTGGATAAAAACTTATGCAATGTATAAAGGTTGCTGTCTAGAATACATAGTTAAATTTTGGTAGAGATTGAACAAGTCGTGTTTGAGTTATTTGAAAGTGACGGTTGCTTGGTAGTGACGATGACCCTGTACGATATAGTAGAGTAGACATTGTATCATTTGATAGTGTCAGAATGGTCGTATCTGGAAAAAAACAGGGAGAAAAGAGCAATGAGAGAGAGTTGGTCACTATGACAGCGGAAATGGGGTGTTGTGTAATTAACGCTCCGAGTCGGCATGAGACGGCAAATTCATTTATTAGAGATTTGATCGAGAAAAGGTTTGATATTGGTGCTGCGCATAAATCTTGTTCTAATTATACTTATCGGTTGTCGGTCGCAATCTCACTTCTCTTCTTTATTCTCTTTATTTTCTCTCTCTCTCTTCGCCTCTCGTTAGGTCTTTCCTTTCAACTCCCCATGCGCTCCTTTCACCTACTTTCCTTTTTCCTTTCCTTTTTATTTTTCCTTTCCGTAGCTGCACAAGATACACAAGGATATCACGTCTATCAGCCCAAAAATCAGGTCATCTTTGGTGGTACAGCCCTTCATCTCACTGCAACTAGTACTGCTTCCGCCGCCAATTTTACTGGTGCAGCTGCATATGATCAAACCGTTCTCACCCCACCCGCCGTCCCCAACCCTCCAATCCCTTCGCAGATCCCAATACAACTGACGAGCAATGGTGGTATCGCCAATCTTTCCATTCCCCAGAGTGGTGCCTTCTTTGGGTTTTCCATAGAGATGTCCGTATCCAATCAAGTTTGTGAGTCTTCATACTATTCGTCTCGAAGCATCCTGACTGACAGCCATCTCAGTGGGGAAGAACAGGTGGGCATCTCTTTATGTGTATCCGCTCCAACTCGGATGTCGACGTGCACCATCAGCTCGTTAATACAGGTCCCCTTCTTGAACCTCATGGCGAATATAGTCGAGCGGGCCGGCTGGGTCCAGCTCCGCGTAGGTGGCAATTCTCAAGAGACCGCACAGCTGGTCTCTAGCCTTCCAAACGGTACAATCCTCGCTAAAGATTTGAACAACACTTCCGGTCCTACAAGCACACCGCCGCTGGAATATACTGTTGACTTACTATACATGATGGCCAACATTTCTAAACTCACAAACGCGCGCTGGTACCTCGGTTCGTTTCTCTTTTTTTTTCCCATCATACATATAATCAACTTTGACGCAGGTATCCCCTTTGCCACACAAGCACCGTTCTCGCTTGCGATTGTTGAACGAGGACAGGAAATTCTCGGTGATAAGCTCCTCGGTTTCCAAGCCGGAAATGAACCAGATCTCTACGCTTCTCACGGACGCAGGCCTCAGGTAAGATTTAGAACATCTCGCAAGCTGGTATCAACTTCATTGATGATCCTTATCAGAGCTACTCGCAATTTGATTATTTTGGAGAGATCGGCGTCCTTGTGCAGCAGATTGCCAACGACTCGTTCATCACGAAAAAGAATAATTTCCTCATTGTCCCTAGCCTACAAACGGTGTGGACACCAGAAAGCATGTGGAATACAGGTATTGTTGCCTCTTACTCGAGTAGCATTCTCGCTCTCGCCGTCGAACGGTGCGGACAATTTTGGAATTTGGAATACCCACCGCTCTGGTCCTCACTTCTCTTTCAGGTACCCTGCCGATAACTGCGCTGCTCTCTACCCCTCTCTTGGAGAAGTCTTGCAAAATCCTCAAGATATTTTTATAAACTATTTACAGCACAATGCTTCCACCAACCTCGTCTCCTCCTACCTCAATTCGACTGCATTCGCACAACAGAACGGGAAGCCATTCATAATGTTTGAGACAAACACCGCATCTTGCTCCGGTTTCCGAGGAATTTCCAACTCTTTTGGCGCGGCACTTTGGGGCCTCGATTGGGCGCTTACAATGGCGTATAGCAACTTTACTTCGGCCCTGTTCCATGTCGGTGGACAGAACGCATATTATAATCCTTTCACTCCTCCACCGACCAATCAATCCACTTTCCATCAGTGGACGATCGGGCCAATATATTACTCTGCTCTCGCGATGGCCGAAGCGATGGGACCAAACAACGCATCTCAAGTCGTCGATCTCACTACGAATATCAATACACCAATCTATGCTATATATGAGAATGGCGCACCAACAAAGGTAGCCCTGATCAATTTTGTGACGGACTCGAGTGGTGCGTCAACGTACACAGCCGTGATTTCAATCGGCGGTGGTACTTCGGGCCAGAGCAATGCGACGCCTGCGCAAGTCCAAGTCAAGTAAGTTTGACTGTCAACGTTGTCTCCCCAAAAATTCCAACATCCTCATTCTGCAGGTACCTCTTGGCCGACTCTGTGTCAGCTAAGGATAACTTTACCTGGGCAGGGCAGGTAAGCAAATTCCTTTTGACACCAACTTTCCCCGTCTTGGGATGCCGCCTTTCTTGTGCTGTATGGCTGACGACGCAATCGGACATCCCCTGCAGACGCTGGGAAACAACCTTAACTCGGATGGCCGTCTTAAGGGCACGCTGAACGTGACGACAATAGAATGCAACCAGAATGCCAACACGTGTTCGATCCCGGTGCCCGCACCGGCCTTTGCGCTTGTCTTCCTCACGAGCAACGCACTCAAAGCCGTATCGCCCACCTCGACCATGACATATCCTACGACGGCGGTTACGGCCCATGGCAACACGCTCTCTATTGACCCGTCCATGCTTGCGACCTCGTATGGGCACTCGGGCATGGAAGACACGCGCGGCGCCACGAGCCCGGGGAGTGTCTCTGGCACGTCGTCATTGTACGCTGCGCTACCTGGCGCGCTCACTTTGTTCGCGGCTGCGCTGGGAGCAGCGGTAGTGGCCCTGCGGTAGTTAATGGTGTCTGTGGTCGTGGCACGCGCGTGTACAAGACTTTTACGCGGGGGATGCTCTATATGCTTACCCATGGACCCAGTTGTACTAGTAAACTTACAAGATGGTGAAATGCGTTGGGGTTAACGTTCTCATGGCCAACACCGGTTGTAAGCCATTCTCGCAGAATCACACCGAATGCGTTGACGTGGTGTGTCTTCGTTGTTTTTTTAGGAGAGACATTTTCGACTCAGACTCGATTTGTTATTCGTTCGTTCACGTCGTCTACTCTCGCTTTTTTCTTCAGGTGTAGCGATGTTTCCCCTAACACTCATGTATCTTTTCAACGCAGTTGTCGGGTTTCTTTGATTGTCTGGGTACATCAAAGGTTAATGAGATTAGAACACGTATACAGAGATGAGGTGATAAACCTTATCAACCCTCAAGGCGGCGATCACCGGTGATCGATTGTACACTTACCGACTTGTTGGATAAGCTTTCAAGTTTGGAGACCCAGTAGAACTCCATTGCTCGTCTCTACAGCATGGGCGAGCGCCACCATTTTGTCCACTCAGGGCTGACCCAAACCTTGAGAAATGACAGTCCTGTTCGCTGATCATACGATGTTGCGTAATAAATTCGACAACAACACGATGATTAAGGCGCGTCACGGTTCCCAATATCTGGGGCCTGTTCTAAGGCGTCACTCTTTCTTCTGCCTTGTGGCTTGCGGGTTCTATATTTGCATTGCTATTTGTTATGACAAGTGATTACGGCAAGCGGTGGCTCTTAGTGGTTTCTCTCCGTCGCCTCCTTTGCAAGCATGACAAAAACAAGCTTTACCATGGAAGTACGGTTGTACATGGTATAACTTACTACTGTAGGTACTGTATACTAAATCCATTGAGCGGGGATTGATCCGGAAATACGAAGTGAGCACAAAGGGGTTATTACACGTTTAGTCACAATCAGTTTCCAATACGAATACATCAGGGCCACTGTAGCCCAGCCCCTGCCATCCTCCACCACCGCTACCACATACAAAAGCCCTGGCCTGGGCCGGGCCAAGCCGGAGCCAAGCTGGAATCGAAACAGCACTAGGGTCACATATAAATACCAGGGGGTCATAGTCAAACGGCCGTGCAAACGCTCGTAAAAGAAAGCAAAAAGGACGAGTAAGAGAGACGAGTTTCAGACAGCGTCGGCGTTATCATTAGTGTAGGTAGACGTTAGTTGTACCGTTGGGTTGACTTCGTCAGGGAGTTGAGGTGATTCGTCTAGAGGTCCGTCGGATGATGGCACGGTGGACTCCAAAGGTGAATCCTGCTGCTCGATATCAATGTCGGACTTCAAATCGCCGGTGATGGAAACAGAGTCGGAGGGGATGGAAGGTAGATCGGAGAATGAAAGGATGGAATCGTGCCTCTTTCTTGACTTGACCGCGGAAGCCCTGACATCGGCAGTTTTTCTCGACGACATCGTGCTGCAAAGACATACCAGTGAGTCTCAACAATACGAAACCCAGATTTGAATTTACTAATACGTACGCATGCGGTGATCCAGACGACTTTGAGAAACGGGTACGACGAGTGATCGACGAGTAAACTCGACGATAATGATCCCTTGCCTCTTCCGCAAAGCCGAAGAAAGCGAAGAAAGCGAAGGAGCAATAAACGAGTGACCAGGCATCTACTTCAATTATGACATGTTCCACCGGATTACTCTGCCATTCGATGGTTGAGTACTGAGGAACGTGGGTGTAATTGTGGCGAAGGAGGGACCAACTAAACTTGTACAAACCGCTCTTCAAGGTATAGCTCAGCAAAAATGAGGAGTACGGAACTACTATAATCATCTCGGAACAGCACAGCAGCATCAAGCGAATGTAGCGATTCCGTTGCAGGCCTTGGTGTGGCGCCAGAACCTCCGCCAGCTTACGCTTGCGCTTGATGAAATGATAGAGTATCATAGCTGTCGATAAATAAGCTTGAGGAATAGAAGGGAATGTTAAAAGTGCATACGTACAGCAGTAGACGAAAGACACACAGCCGATCACAAGGGGCCATGCATTGAAGAGGAGTATAGCGGGTACGGTGAACGAGGACAGCATTTGGCACCCGATATCCTCAAAAATCCCATAACTGAATGGGGTCACAATATACTCTGCATCACATCTATTTATTAATAAACTGATGCAAGTCGGGAGGGTCATTGAGCACACTTACGGAGTCCCATCGCCAAAATCGGGAGACCAGCGGTAATGAGTAGATCAACGATGACTGTACGGCGTTTCTCATCCCGTGTGACCGCTCCGGCTTGCCGAACGAGAACCTTGTAGAGGCGACGGTACATACAAAGTGTGCAAGCCGGGATTCCAATGCCGATCCCGACTTGAAGGCGGGTCACTGGCGAGTCCGTTAACGGGTGTATGGGAAATGAGCATTCAGCCTTACCGATATCACAGTAGATTGGAGCCTTGTCGAGCACATTTCCACGCCATAGGATCGAGTTGATGAAATATATCAGACATCCGAGAGCGGTCCATATCATATACATGCAAGTTCCCGTGTTCCAAGCTGTGATGTGGGCCTTTATATTCGAAACATGGACGACGATTCGTAAATTGCAGCATACCTTGAAGATGCCAGTAGAGTGGAATAACAGAAAGCACGATGCCAATGAAAGAACAGACGGTATAGGCCCGATTCACAGTTGAACTCATGGCGATTGTTCGAATGCGAAGAAAGTCAAATGGCTGTTGTGATCTGGGGCACTGGGCTACTAGCAATGGGCATGCGAATGGAAAATGAATGTCTGCTGTGACCCGCCAGGGGGGGGCAAAGTAGACGAGTGGGTACTAGAAAACATCTTGCTGTGACTTTTCAATCAAGAAATACGCGACGCCAACAAAAGCAGGCATCCCCTTGTCATGGTTTTCGTCGCTCATCTTGGGTGCATTGGAAAGATCCTTGAAAGAAATGTTATTTGGACCTTCCTCATCAAGAAAACTTGCGTCTGCTAGCCGACGCTTGCGGTCACTAGCCAATGCTCAGCTAGTGTCAGCTAGCATCGGCTAGCAAGAACAATGTCCAAGCAAGGGGGTGTCGAGATGGGAAAGACAGAACTGAGGTCAGAACTCGTTGTAAGGGGAGATAGGAGACCCCCCCCCCTCCTTCCAAATGCAGTATGTACTTCTCACGGTTCATCGTCACTTCTAAGTGTGACTAGTACTGTACACAGCACTGCAAAGTGAGATACCACTAACAAGGAATTTAAGGCCTGGGATACCATGGGAGTGCCAGAGTGGCACATGCACCTCGTGACCTCAAGGCCAGAGGATGGTATGGAATCTGTGTTTGCTAACACGTGGTCCATCCAGGGGGGCGCCAAGGGGAGCCTTGAGGGGGGCACACAAAGGGTGACCCATTGAAACCAAGGTTGAAATGGGCTCCGCGACTTTATCCCTACGTACTACGAGTGGCATTTTGGGTCGCTGCATGTGCCAGGCTCGACAACGGACTCACGTGCATGCATAGATGTGTAGGGGTGTTCGGGTGGCAGATAGATGGTGCTCTGAAGGCTTCTGGGGCAGCGTACAAGGACAACCCGGAGGCGTAAGTAGCGGTTTCACTCTAGTGGAGAACACATTCTTGACTCGGGGCCACTGGCGAGTCCGTCAACGGGTGTTTGGGAAATAAACATCAATCAGCTTTAGTACCGCCGACATCGAAGTAGATCGGAGCCTTGTCGAGCACGTTTCCGCGCCATAGGATCGAGTTGATGAAAGACAGACATCCGCCGAGAGCGGCCTGTATCATATACATGCGAGTTCCCGTGTTCCAAGCTGTGACGTAGACCCTTATATTCAGACCATTCGTAAATTGCAGCTTGCCTTGAAGATGCCAGTAGAACGGAAAAACAGAAAGTGCGATGCCAATGAAAGAAAAGACGGTATAGACCTGATTCACGGTTCAATTATTCAATTGCGAAGAAGATCAAATAACTGAAGTTGTGGTCTGGGGCACTGGGTTATCTGGTGTAACCTTCCACGGGTAAAACCAACGAGTAGGTCTCTGGGCCTGTTTAAGGCATCACCTTTCCTTCGGCCTTCGCTTGCGGAAGCTTTCTCTTCGTCGCCTTTGCAAGCATGACAAACCCGCTTACCATGGAGTGCGGTTGTACATGGTAACTTACTACTGTAGGTACTGACTGTATACTAAATCCATGAGCGAGAATTGAGAAAGAAATACGAAGTGAGCACAAAGGGATACTACACGTTAGTCACAATCAGTTTCGAATACAAGTACATCTCTATTGTAACGGGCTACTGTGGCCCAGCACCCCCTCCCCCTCCCCAGCCTCTGCCGTCCTCCACCACCGCAACCAAATACAAAAGCCCTGGCCTGGGCCGGGCCAAGCTGGATCGAAACAGCGCTAAGGTCACATATAAATACAGGGGGTAGTCAAACGGCTGTGCAAACGTCCGTAAACCAAAGCAAAGGACGAGTAACAGAGACGAGTTCAGACAGCGTCGGCGCCATCAGTAGTGTAGGTAGATGTTAGTTGTACCGTTGGGTTGACTTCATCAGGGAATTGAGGTGATTCGTCTAGAGGTCCGTCGGATGATGTCACGGTGGACTCCAAAGGTGAATCCTGCTGCTCGATATCAATGTCGGACGTCAAATCGCCGGTGATGGAAACAGAGTCGGAGGAGATGGAAGGTAGATCGGAGAATGAAAGGATGGAATCGTGCCTCTTTCTTGGCTTGACAGCGGATGCCATGACATTGGCAGTTTTGCTCGACGACATCATGCTGCAAAGACGTGAGTCCATCAATACGAACCCAGATTTGAACTACTACTACGCACGCATGCGGTGATCCAGATGACTTCGAGAAACGGATACGACGAGTAATCGACGAGTAAACTCGACGATAATGATTCCTCGCGTCATCCGCAAAGCCGAAGAATGCGAAGAAGATGAAGGCGCAATAAACGAGTAACCAGGCATCCACTTCGTCTGTGGCATATCCCACCGGATCACTCTGCCATTCGATGGTTGAGTACTGAGGAACGTGGGTGTAATTGTGGCGGAGGGTGGACCAACTAAACTTGGTCAAACCGCGCTTCAAGATAGTGCTCAGCGAATATGAGGAGTACGGAACTACTATAATCATCTCGGAACAGCACAGCAGCATCAAGCGAATGTAGCGATTCCGTTGCAGGCATTGGTGCGACGCCATTACCTCCGCCAGCTTACGCTTGCGCTTGATGAAGTGATAGAGTATCATAGCTGTCAATAAATAAGCTTGAGGAATAGAAGGGGATGTTAAAAGTGCATACGTACAGCAGTAGACGAAAGACACACAGCCGATCACAAGGGGCCATCCGTTGAAGAGGAGTATAGCGGGAATAGTGTTAGAGGACAGCATTTGGCACCCGAGATCCTCAAAAATCCCATAACTGTATGGGGTCACAATGTACTCTGCATCACATATATTTATTAATAAACAGATGCAAGTCGGGAGGGTCATTGAGCACACTTACGGAGTCCCATCACCAAAATCGGGAGACCAGCGGTAATGAGTAGATCAATGATGACTGTACGACGTTTCTCATCCCGTGTGACCGCTCCGGCTTGCCGAACGAGAACCTTGTAGAGGCGACGGTACATACAAAGTGTGCAAGCCGGGATTCCAATACTAATCCCGGCTTGAAGGCGGGCCACTGGCGAGTCCGTCAACGGATGTTTGGAAAACAATCATCAACCTTACCGATATCACAGTAGATGGGAGCCTTGTCGAGCACGTTTCCACGCCATAGGATCGAGTTGATGAAATGTATCAGACATCCGAGAGCGGTCCATATCATATACATGCAAGTTCCCGTGTTCCAAGCTGTGATGTGGGCCTTTATATTCAAACATGGACGACGATTCGTAAATTGCAGCTTACCTTGAAGATGCCAGTAGAGTGGAATGACAGAAAGCACGATGCCAATGAAAGAACAGACGGTATAGGCTCGATTCACAGTTGAACTCATGGCGATTGTTCGAATGCGAAATGGCTGTTGTGATCTGGGGCACCGCAAGTGGGCCGCTAGCAATGGGCATACGAACGGAAAACGAATGTCTGCTGTGACCCGCCACGGGGGGCAAAGTAAATGAGTGGGTACCAGAAAACATCTTGCTGTGAGCTTTCAATCAAGAAACATGCGACGCGCCGACGCCCACAAAAGCGGGCATCCCTTTGTCACAGTTTTCGTCGTTCGTCTTGGGTGCATTGAAGAGATCCTTGAAAGCAACGTCATTGGGACCTTCCTAAAAAAGAACAACGTCCAACAAGACGTCCAAGTTAGAAAAGGTCTCACTCTTCGTGCTCGATCACCACAGAAACCGATAATAGTATATGGCGCCCTGACCATTGCAACCCTCACCACAGTCCCTGCAAGTCCAAGATACGAGTTAAATTGAGATAAGACGCTAATAGTGCTTTTCCTGGTCCGGCTTGCCTCTAGGCGAAGGCGGGCCGGGGATTTGATCACGTGACCATAGTTGAAACGTGTGGCATCCGCTGTGGATTTATTCTAACATCAGTCACAACCAGGTTTGAATTCAAATACATCTCTAATGTAATGGGCTACATTTTACATATAAATACAAGGGGTAGTCAAATGGCTGTAAACGAAAGAACGAGTCACAGAGACAAGTTCCGAGTCAGACAGCGTCGGCGCTATCAGTAGATGTTAGTTGTACCGTTGGGTTGACTTCGTCAGGGAGTTGAGGTGATTCGTCTAGAGGTCCGTCGGATGATGTCACGGTGGACTCCAAAGGTGAATCCTGCTGCTCGATATCAATGTCGGACGTCAAATCGCCGGTGATGGAAACAGAGTCGGAGGAGATGGAAGGTAGATCGGAGAATGAAAGGATGGAATCGTGCCTCTTTCTTGACTTGACAGCGGATGCCATGACATTGGCAGTTTTGCTCGACGACATCATGCTGCAAAGACGTGAGTCCATCAATACGAACCCAGATTTGAACTACTACTACGCACGCATGCGGTGATCCAGATGACTTCGAGAAACGGATACGACGAGTAATCGACGAGTAAACTCGACGATAATGATTCCTCGCGTCATCCGCAAAGCCGAAGAATGCGAAGAAGATGAAGGCGCAATAAACGACTGACCAGACATCCACTTCGACCATGGCATATTCCACCGGATCACTCTGCCATTCGATGGTTGAGTACTGAGGAACGTGGGTGTAATTGTGGCGGAGGGTGGACCAACTGAACTTGTACAAACCGTGCTTCAAGATAGTGCTCAGCGAATATGAGGAGTACGGAACTACTATAAGCATCTCGGAACAGCACAGCAGCATCAAGCGAATGTAGCGATTCCGTTGCAGGCCTTGGTGTGATGCCATTACCTCCGCCAGCTTGCGCTTGCGCTCGATGAAATGATAGAGTATCATAGCTGTCAATAAATGAGCTAGAGGAATAGAAGGCGAATGTTAAAAGTGCATACGTACAGCAATAGACGAAAGACACACAGCCGATCACAAGGGGCCATGCATTGAAGAGGAGTATAGCGGGTACGGTGTAAGAGGTCACTACTAAGCACCCAATATCCTCAAAAATTCCATAACTATATGGGGTCACAATATACTCTGCATCACATCTATGTAAACAAATGCAAGTCGGGAGGATCATTGAGCAAACTTACGGAGTCCCATCACCAAAATCGGGAGACCAGCGGTAATGAGTAGATCAATGATGACTGTACGGCGTTTCTCATCCTGTGTGACCGCTCCGGTTTGCCGAACGAGAACTTTGTAGAGGCGACGGAAAATACAGAGTGTGCAAGCCGGGATTCCAATGCCAATCCCGACTTGAAGGCGGGTCACTGGCGAGTCCGTCAACGGGTGTTTGGAAATGAGCATCAGGCTTACCGATATCACAGTAGATCGGAGCCTTGTCGAGCACGTTTCCACGCCATAGAATCGAGTTGATGAAATATATCAGACATCCGAGAGCGGTCCATATCATATACATGCAAGTTCCCGTGTTCCAAGCTGTGTTTATGTTCAAACATGGACGACGATTCGTAAATTGCAGCATACCTTGAAGATGCCAGTAGAGTGGAATGACAGAAAGCAAGATGCCAATGAAGGAACAGACGGAGTAGGCCCAATTCTCAGTTGAACTCATGGCGATTGTTTGAATGCGGAATGGCTGTTGTGATCTGGGGCACCGCAAGTGGGCCGCTAGCAATGGGCATACGAATGGAAAACGAATGTCTGCTGTGACTCGCCACGGTAAGCAAAGTAGATGAGTGGGTACCAGAAAACATCTTGCTACGAGCTTTCAATCAAGAAACAAGCGACGCGGCGACGCGTACAAAAGCGGGCATCCCTTTGTCAGGCTCGTCTTGGGAGATCTTTGAAATCAACTTCATTGGACCTTCCTAAAAAAGAACAATGTCCAGCAAGACGTCTAAGTTAGAAAAAGTATCGCTCTTCGTGCTCGATCACCACAAAACCCGACACTAGTGTATGGCGCTTACAACCTTCACCACAGCCCCTGCAAGTCCAAGATACGAGTTCAAGTGAGATAAGACGCTAACAAGGGGCAGTGCTATTCCTGGCCCGGTTCAAGTTGCCTCTAGGCGAAGGGCCGGCCGGTAAGGCCGGGTGTTGACCACGTGACTATAGTTGAAACGTGTGGCATCTGCCAAGGATTTATTCTAACATCAGTCACAACCAGGTCCGAATTCAAATACATCTCTAATGCAATGGGCTACATATAGATACAGGAGGTAGTCAAATATTTGTGTAAAATTCACGAAAGAACGAGTCACAGAGATAAGTTCAGACAGCGTCGGCGCCATCAGTAGTGTGGGTAGATGTTAGTTGTACCGTTGGGTTGACTTCGTCAGGGAGTTGAGGTGATTCGTCTAGAGGTCCGTCGGATGGTGTCACGGTGGACTCTAAAGGTGAATCGGCGATGGACACAGATTCGGAGGGGATGGAAGATTGATCGGAGAATGAAAGGATGGAATCGTGCCTCTTTCTTGACTTGGCTGCGGAAGCCATGACATTGGCAGTTTTTCTCGACGACGCCATGCTGCAAAGTCTTGAGTCCAACAATATGAACCCGGGTTGAAACTACTACTACGTACGGATGCGATGATCCAGTGAAGGTAATACCAGACGACTTCGAGAAACGGATACGAGTCATACGACGAGTAATCGACGAGTAAACTCGACGATAATGATCCCTCGCGTCATCCGCAAAGCCGAAGAATGCGAAGAAGATGAAGGCGCAACAAACGACTGACCAGGCTCCTATTTCTATTATGGCATATTCCACCGGATCACTCTGCCATTCGATGGTTGAGTACTGAGGAACGTGGGTATAATTGTGGCGAAGGGAGGACCAACTAAACTTTTCAAAACCGACGTTAAAGGAATAGATCAGCATAAATGAGGAGAGCGGAACTGTTATAAGCATCTCGGAACAGGCCAGCAGCATCAAGCGAATGTAGCGACTCCGTTGCAGGCCTTGGTGCGACGCCATTACCTCCGCCAGCTTGCGCTTGCGCTTGATGAAATGATAGAGTATCATGGCTGGCGATAAATGAGCTGGAGGAATAGAAGGATGTTAAAATGTGCATACGTACAACAATAGACGAAAGACAGACAGCCGATCACAAGGGGCCATGCGACGAAGAGGAATATAGCGGGTATGGTGTACGAGGACAGCATTTGGCACCCGAAATCCTCATAGATTCCATAACTATATGGGGTCACAATATACTCTGCATCACATCTATTTCAACAGATGCAAGTCGGAGGGTCATTGAGCACACTTACGGAGTCCCATCACCAAAATCGGGAGACCAGCGGTAATGATTAGATCAACGATGACTATACGACGTTTCTCATCCCGTGTGACCGCTCCGGCTTGTCGAACGAGAACCTTGTAGAGGCGACGGTAAATACAAAGTGTGCAAGCCGGGATTGCAATACTAATCCCGGCTTGAAGGCGGGCCACTGGCGAGTCCGTCAACGGGTGTTTGGAAAACAAACATCAGGCTTACCGATATCACAGTAGATCGGAGCCTTGTCGAGCACATTTCCACGCCATAGGATCGAGTTGATGAAAGATGTCAGACATCCGAGAGCGGTCCATATCATATACATGCAAGTTCCCGTGTTCCAAGCTGTGACGTGGGCTTTTATTTTCAAACATGGACGACCATTCGCAAATTGTAGCTTACCTTGTAGATGCCAGTAGAGTGGAATAACAGAAAGCAAGGTGCCAAGGAAAGAACAGACGGTATAGGCCCTATTCTCAGTTGAACTCATGACGATTGTTCGAATGCGAAGAAGATAAAATGGCTGTTGTGATCTGGGGCACCGCCAGTGGGCCACTAGCAATGGGCATACGAATAGAAAACGAATGTCTGCTGTGACTCGCCACGGGAGGCAAAGTAGATGAGTGGGTACCAGAAAACATCTTGCTATGAGCTTTCAATCAAGAAACAAGCGACGCGGCGACGCCCACAAAAGCGGGCATCCCCTTGTCACGGTTTTCCTCGTTCATCTTGGGTGCATTGAATGATTGAAAGAGATCCTTGAAAAGCAACGTCATTTTGACCTTCCTAAAAAAGAACAATGTCCAACAAGACGTCCAGGATTAGAAAAGGTCTCGGCGTCTCGCCTTCGTGCTCGATCACCACAAAACCCGATACTAGTGTATTGCGCCCTGGCCATCACTACAGCCCCTGCAATCCCAAGATACGAGTTAAATTGACCTCAGACGCTAACAAGGGGTAGTGCTGTTCCTGGCCCGGCTTGCCTCTGGGCAACGGAAGGGCCGGCCGGTGAGGGCGGGGATTTGATCCCGTGACCATAGTTAAAACTTGTGGCATCCGCTGAGATTTATTCTAACATCAGTCACAACCAGTTTCGAATTCAAATACATTTTGTAATGGGCTACATATAAATACAGGGGGTAGTGTAATGGCTGTGAAAAAGTTCGTAAAATAAACGAAAGAACGAGTCACAGAGACAAGTTCAGACAGCGTCGGCGCCATCAGTAGTGTGGGTCGATGTTAGTTGTACCGTTGGGTTGACTTCATCAGGGAGTTGAGGTGATTCGTCTAGAGGTCCGTCAGATGATGGCACGGTGGAGTCTAAGGGTGAATCCTGCTGCTCGATTTCAATGTCGGACTCGGCGTGGGAAACAGACTCGGAGGGGATGGAAGGTTGATCGGAGAATGAAAGGATGGAATCGTGCCTCTTTCTTGACTTGACAGCGAATGCCATGACATTGGCACTTTTACTCGACGACATGCTGCAAAGACGTGAACCCAACATACGAATCCAGATTGAAATACGTACGCATGTGATGATCCGGGGAAGGTAAGAGCAGACGACTTCGAGAAACGGATACGACGAGTAATCGACGAGTAAAAACGACGATAATGATCCCTTGCCTCTTCCGCAAAGCCGAAGAACGCGAAGAAGATGAAGGAGCAATAAACGAGTGACCAGGCATCCGTTTCGATTATGGCATATTCCACCGTATCACTCTGCCATTCAACGGTTGAGTACTGAGGAACGTGGGTAAAATTGTGGCGGAGGGTGGACCAACTAAACTTGGTCAAACCGTGCTTGAAGGCATAGATCAGCAAAAATGAGGGATACGGAACTGTTATAAGCATCTCGGAACAGGCCAGCAGCATCAAGCGAATGTAGCCGGTCCGATACAGCCCTTTGTGCGACGACATTACCTCCGCCAGCTGACGCTTGCGCTTGATGAAATGATAGAGTATCATAGCTGTCAATAAATGAGCTGGAGAGATAAAAAAGCGGTGTTAAAATGTGCATACGTACAGCAGTAGACGAAAGACACACAGCCGATCACAAGGGGCCATGCGTTGAAGAGGAGTATAGCGGGAACGGTGAACGAGGACAGCGTTTGGCATTGGCACCCGATATCCTCATAAATTTCATAACTATGTGGGGTCACAATATACTCTGCATCACATCTATTTCAACAGATGCAAGTCGGGAGGATCATTGAGCACACTTACGGAGTCCCATAGCCAAAATCGGGAGACCAGTGGTAATGATTAGATCAATGGTGACTGCACGACGTTTATCAGCCCGGGTGACCGTTACGGCTTGCCGAACGAGAATTTCGTAGAGGCGGCGGGTGATACAAAGTGTGCAAGCCGGGATTGCGATACTAATCCCGGCTTGAATGCGGGTCACTGGCGAGTCGGTCAACGGATGTTTGGGAAATAAGCATCAGCCTTACCGATATCACAGTAGATCGGAGCCTTGTCGAGCACATTCCCGCGCCATAAGATCGAGTTGATGAAAGATATCAGACATCCGAGAGCGGTCCATATCATATACATGCAAGTTCCCGTGTTGCAAGCTATGATGTAGAGCTTCATATTCAAAGTTGAACGACCATTCGCAAATTGCAGCTTACCTTGAAGATGCCAGTAGAATGGAATAACAGAAAGCACGATGCCAATGAAAGAACAGACAGTATAGACCTGATTCACAGTTGAACTCATGGCGATTATTCAAATGCGAAGAAGATCAAGTGTGATCTGGGGGCACTGGGCTGGGCTGTGACCCGCCACGGGTAAAGCCAATGAGTAGGTAGCAGAAAACATCTTGCGGTGAGCTTTAAGAAATAGGCCACACTCCCTTGTATTCGTCGGTGAGCTTTAAGAACTAAGCCACACTCCCTTGTATTCGTCGCTCATCTCTGGAAGGAATGCCATTTGGACCTTCCTAAAAAGGACATTCGTGGGAAAAGGTTAGGTAAGCGTGGTCCTGGAATATGTGGGAAGAAATTGGAAGCGGCAGATAACCGCTCTTGCTACTGTAGGGTGAAGAAAGGGAGGAGTGGATCGCTATGAGTAGCCTCATAGTGATATACATCACCCTTCGTAACCCAGCCTTTTTCAAAGGCGAGGTTGGCCAACGCTACAATTGTGAAATCATGATGTCATCATCATGCTCGATTTAGTGGTCTCGGCCGGGTTACAGCTCGCAACAGGTGATACGAACGATACAGTCTTTTTTTTGCCACAAGGATTGAGTCTCGGTCTCGCTTACTGTATGTATGGCGTTTCGTTTGATCCGCGGAACGTGTGGCGACAGTAGTTCAATTAGCGCGCATCGTTATTGTTGTTGTCGATGGGTGGTGGTGGGGGGTTCCGACTCTCGGGCAGTGGCCTTCGTAGTTTGCGATGCCCGCCTCGGCCACCACCGCCACCACCGAGCTGTCTGCCGAAGGCACAGCCGCTTCGGAATCACTTTGAACTGGGACATCCACTGACACGGGGATCATGGAGAGGGCACACATCCTCTAAGAAAGCGCTGCGCGCTCTGAGATTTGGCTGGCGAAGGTGATAGAATCGTTAGCTTTTGCAATGACCACCACGAATACGACTCTTATTCGCTGGGAATGGAGTAGGAAAAACAAAGTTCATAAGGCGAAAATTAAATTCAAGCCAAGTGAGCCTGCAGCTCGATCTGTTTGATCTTCATCTACCGACGTACTGTAGATCGTTTGGGCAAGTCCTTCCTTCCTAATGTGTCCTTGTGTGGGTGTAAGCTGGAGTTCGCTTGGGTACGGGCTGTGAGGGTGCTTTAATGTTCGCAGTATCTCGTACCGTGGTCGTACCGGGACGACCGAGTGATGAGGAGGAGGGAGCTAATGAACCTACAGGACACCTGCGAAGAGCCTTTAAGCACAAGATGGAGACAGTGGCAATGCGACATGCGAAAAGTCGTCAAGAGTCACAGCCAAGGATATTTTCTATTTTCCCAGTATCTAAAGGTGTTAATTCACGGGTGAGGGGGATGGTGGGGGTTGGGGTTGGGGGGTGGGGGAGCGTCGATGAACCAGAACCCCTACGACTCTCAGACTGATGGAAGCTTCAGCGCTTCAGTCCTTTTTGTTTGTGTCGCTTTTTGTTTTGATATTGTTTGGTTATCGTATCAGTTGGTAAACTGACACAGGGCGCTCGAATTTCGCAAAACCACCCGGCACCAAACCCGGCACATACCCATACGGCGCTTCTCCAAGGCATTCCATAAAGGTCGTTACAGTGGGAGTACAGTATGGTAACGCATATGGTGAATACATCCTAACACGCCTTTTTTTTTGAATCCAAGAGAGCATTCGTGGAACAGGGTTCACATTCCGAGTCGTGGCCAACAAAACTTCGCTCTTCGTATCCCGGTCATGCGGCCGTTTCGTAACACACTGTTCCGCGTTTTTTCACATGAACGGCCTGTACAACAATAGCAGGAAATAAATGGTGACATGATCTATGGTGTTTGGGCATGGTCACAATGGTTGTTCGTACTCCAGTCGTGGACAAAGAACAGGTCATACGTTCCCGCTCACGGTGCTGACTGAATTGTTGTGGTGTCGTGCCATCTTTCTCTATTGTTTTGAACCTCATCTTCTCCGTCGTCGTTTTCTCCTAGGGTAACACGCGCCCATGGAACGTCAACGTATAAAAGGAGACGCTAGCAGCTAGCAGACCTACATCTTCAACCCTCTAAACTCCCGCTAACAAATCAATGGACTCATTCGCCGTCGACATCTCTGCCATATTCTCCGTTCCCTACCCCGAGCGGCCTGATCACCCCACCGATGGCGACAGCTCTGGCGATCCCAACCGTTGCGTCATCGCGTAATGGGCATTTTCCACAACACTCTGAAAATGACCAGCAGGACCGGCAAGTGATTTTCCTTTGCTTCCTATAATAATGCACAACTTATTCTTCACCCGGCACGTCACAGCACCTAATTAACCCCACTTCCAGTTCTGTTGCATTTTCATTACAGTAGACTGGCTCATATGCGTAATGGCTTGTCCATACTCAAACTTACCCAAATGCTATGCGTTATGAGCCAGTCTACTCTGTTTCGTTCTCCCATCTGTCTTTCTCCCTTAATTGTATCAGGACAACACAGGTGTCCTTTGACTTTCGATTATCACCTGTCGTTTGAGTACATCTTGATTTATTGTGTATTACCCTGTGCCAGTGGATGTATCGTCATTCTCTATGACAATAATAGGGCATCTTCCGATAATTGGAAATTTTTTTAATGTTGGATGATGTCGACTGGCCGCCTCTATCGCAAAACTCGCCGGAGTTGCCCAAGCAGGAGTTCGGTGTCAGGGCATCGCGTGTTCATGTGAACGTCACAAGAGATAGACTGAATTCGGCAAACCGTTTCTCATACGCTGTAATTGTTGTTGTCTCTACGGAGAAAGTACCTGTACATGGGGTAAATCTGCGGCTCCATAGATCAAGTGACTTGATTGTTTGTAATATGTCGTCTAGTTGGCGACCAGGGACAATGATACTGCAGTCAAATTAGTGTGATGTCGTGCGGCATCACTACGGCCGAACAACATCCCTGCTTGATACGCCACGCGGCGTCATATCATACGGATCATCGCCTCCCAAGGGCGGCCATGATGGAATATAACAAGTCTCCTGTTCTCCGCCGTGAGCATCCGTCACTGGCAGTCTCCTTGTGAGAAAAGTTGAGGAATTGTTAATAAGTGATACGTACCCCGTGGTTGCAAGCAAATCTGCATTCGACCACGCCACCGGCCAGTCGAGCCAGCTCATCAGGTCGTCTACGTGTTTCCGGCCCACCTCTATACCTTTCTCGGACGTCGCCTCGTCCACTCTCTCGACGACAAAAATATTCCAGCCAGACGAGCGTCAACCGCCTCAGGTTGCATATCTCATGTAGCGTACTCACGACTGCGACATGGATCCGCGCCTCCTGCGGTGTGGCGGGAAGTCGGATGTACGAGGTCTGCATTGCATCGTTGCGCAGCGATGTACAACCAGCGCTGCCCAGCTCGCGTTGGCCGATGTCGATCTGGGACATCCATTTACAATTGTAATGTATGGCATGGGTAAGACGAGCAGCCGCCAGTGAGCGCGTGTCGCGGCGCACGGATTACTTTTGTCCGCTGCATCGGCGGCCCGGTCCCCTGTGAAACCGGCGGTTTGCGGAGGAAAACGTGGGAAAATTATCCGGAAGGGGTCCCCCGGTTCCATTGGGGGGAGGTCCTGCAGCCTGAAGAACCTGCCGTATTTTTCGGTAACAGGTCGAGGAGCGTGATGACCTCTAGGCCATGCAGGATATCACGAATCGTGACTTCTTCGCCAGAATGGTACGATTCAAGTCCCCAACGGCGGCAGCGGCGGCGCGGGAGACGCAAAAATGGAACATCATCTGAACTGAACGAACCCGAAGTCTAAGACCAAAATGGCCGGCCGTCCCTAGTCGCACCAAAAAGGTTTGATGTGTGCCCCCTCCCTCTCTGAGCAGAACTTGTCTGATACTAGTACTGGGGTTTCAAGTTGCCCCAGGTGACGATGTCCGGAGAATCCAAAGATCCGTCCTCCATCTTCAGTTGGCTGCGCTTGAACCACCAAAATACACCAAAGTCGAGGGTCGCGTTTTCATTTGAAGTAAGAGCACATTGCATGCGCCACTGCAGAACAGGTAGGCATGCTCCAAGTCATTCGGGTACATCCGAGACTGGGTCAAATGGAACATCCATGGTATAAAGTTGTTCCTGCAGGCGCAATATTGTAACCTGACTGCGCAAATATAGAGGGGAAAAATCATCTGCCACACCGTCTGTGCGACCTTCGCGGGCGCCGCGAGGCTGGCCTTTCAGACTAGGGATAGAGTTTATGCGAAACCGCTACCATGAGTCGCATCTTCTTCGTATCTTTCCGTACTTCCTATTAGTGATAATTGTTCTTGCGTTTCCATTTGCAGCTGAATCCTTCAGTGCTGGTGACAGACCAATGGCACTTCAGGCTGCTTCTCGGGCACAGACCTTGTCGGATCAACCTCCTCCAGAGTGGCAATTACGTAGAAATTGTGCGCTAGGCCTTTCTTCAATCCCAGGACTGAGTATATGCCAACTCTAGTCAGCAATGTCGTGACCCAAATGTGGGACTCTCTTTCCCTCAGTGAACCTGACATCAAAAGGATGTACAGTATATCTTCCTGCACAGATTTTTCTCGGATCCGGATGCTTCGGGCTTTGTATAAGTTAGACGGGTGATGTCATTACATCAATGCATTACATCGCTAAATTACTTGCATTGGAAATGCAAACTCCGATTTGATCGGCATCCGTGACAACCTGCATTTTCTTTGCATGCAGTTCTTGATGTAAGTTACGCGCGAGCCTGAGGTCCACGGTAGTGTCGATGCCCGCTACAGGATGTTTATA
>WTXI01000169.1:0-79545 GCA_022376515.1 Lactifluus volemus
CTCGTATGCGGGCGATTACTCGGGGATGGTGGATTAGACAGTGGTAGTACATGAACTCTGTACTGGTTATTCGAATTGCCGTTTTGATCATGTGGGATAAGCCATAATTGTTCTGTGTGAAAACCACGCCTTGAACATCGCCCAAAATGCTCGACCCTAGCCCCGTATGTCCTCTCCGAATGAATCTGGAGATGCACTCATTCATCTCGTAGCCCGTCTATACGGAGCCTAAAAAGCATCCCCGCTTCTCTTTCTCAAGTGGCCTGATTGCTTTCCAGGTGTGCTACATTTTCAGTCATTGGTCTCAGAAACTTGTAATAATATATGTTGGAAGGTTGAGGATACTTGCTTCAATGTACACGAGCACTTCCTCTCTACCTACTCGTCTGTGTTCCGGGGCCTACTTCTCCAAAAGCGAAAAGACGAGAAAGGGGACAATGGGAGCGCAAAGAACGCTCAAATGGAGGTGCCACATATCTGGACGGTGTCACAGTACTCGAGTTTGAATCTCTGCTCACTTTCTTCTACGAGAGGTACGTCCACTATGTCGGTTAGCGAGGTGATATTCAGACCCCGACGACGACGGTTTTTGCTTTTCGGTTAGTTGGAAAGAACGTTTCTCGATGCCCACCGCGAATTGGATCGCACTCCTCGCCATCGCCCATCGGTTCCAATTCACAGATGCCGAGTGCCGTGCAAGGCGCGAGGTATTCCAGCGCAGCCCCTCTCTCGACTCTGTGAGGAAAATTACCATCGCGGAGAAATACTCGGTCCCGACCAAGGTTCATTGTCCCAGCACTAGAGGAACTCGTTCGTCGCCAAGAGCCCCTCCTCGAAAAGGAGCTCGTGGATATGTCCAGCGAGATGATTGCGCACCTTGGAGCTGCGAGGGAGAAGTATGTTCGTGAGTCATCGAGGTTCTTTATCTCTGAGAAAGAGTTGAAGCGGGTGGCGACCGACATCGTGAAGTCAGAGTGGCTTACGGAGAACGCGTCCGAGTCGAGTTCTGCATGATGGGCGACATTTATAGCAAATACAGTCGTTCTTATCGAGTGATGTACTCGAGTCGCTTCTCTCTGTATAGTGCTACACCAATGTATAGTACGTTATGTGCATGAACAAAAGCTACTGGCTTCCTTCGCATCGATTCAATTAATAGAAAGTCGTGTTGTTGCCACAATTTGCTTGGACCGAGGTGATTTACGCCACTCTTGTATTCGTGGATGATACTACCTTTGAGTCGCGCGAGCTCTCGTGCAGATCTCATGAACGAGGCTCCGATTTGGAGGACACCAGGACTTCTGTCCAGCATGACACTCGATTGATATCGTCTCCAGGTTCTGTATAAACATAAATTGGACCTATGTTAGCAAGCACTCCCAAAGCGTGCGGCCCGATCCGAGTCGCTGAATGCACCGAGAAGATTGAAGCACGTGACAGCCTCGCCCGATATGACATGTACGCCTTCTCAACAGGGACAATACCATATTGCGTCGTTTGATGGATTTGACGCAATACTCTCCACCCTCAATGCGATATTCCAGCCCCGTATGTGCCCATCCCCTCGTTGCGGACAAGACGCTCAGGCATCTTGTAGCCCAGCTATACGGAACTTGCCGGTGACTGTCATCCCCAATTCTTTTTCTCAAATGACTTGGTAATCTTTCAGGTATGCACATCTTACCCTAAATTGACTTTCACTGAGAACTCATAGTGCTTGGCTGAAAGGTCGAGAGTACCCTTTTCAGAGTACACGAACACTTCTTGTTTAATTACTCGTCCGTATTCCGGCGCATGTTCCGGCAACGCAACAGTGACGACGCTGAAAATGGGGCCCCAATACATCTAGACGGTGTCACTGTCCTTGAATTCGAATCTTTACTCACCTTCTTCTATGAGGGGTACGTCAATTCCGCCTGGCGTCAGGCACCTCTAACTTTTCTTTCGGTTAGTTGGCAAGAAGGTTTCTCGATGTCTAATGCGAATTGGGAAGCACTCCTCGCCATTGCCCATCGATACCGTTTTTCAGACGCCGAGTTCCGCGCACGGCGCGAGGTATTTCTAGGCCAACCTCCTCTCGACCCCGTGAGCCAAATCGTCATCGCAGAGAAAAACTCGGTTCCGATCAGCTTCATCGTTCCAGCTCTAGAGGAACTTGTCCGACGCAAGGAACCTCTCCGCAATTCAGAACTCGCGAAGATGTCCGGCGGCATGGTCGCAGGCCTTGGAATTGCGAGAGAAAAATACGTGCGCGAGTCATCGAAGATGTTTGCCAGCGATGAATGGTTGAAACAGGCTGCAAGCAAAATTGTGAGATCGGTGTGGCCTACGAGCGACGCACCAACTTCGGTGTGACGGGTGTGCCACTGCCAGTGGCAGATGAGGCATCCATCGGTCAAGTGATGGCTCTAGTTGTTGAGGTTCCCTGCCAATGTACAATGCCATATTGCGTGAAACGAAGCCACCGGTTTCCTTCGTATCTATCCATTTTAGCGCGATCTCTCGTCAGCGGAGGCTCCAGACACATTCCCTGCGAAGCGTGAATTTGAGACCGTAAGCGATCCAAATCAAATTCTTTTCAACACCGCAAACATCCCAATCATGGGCTCTAACATCCCGTACAGTATCCCGTTCCCCAGCTGCGCCTCGAGAGACATTCCGTTCATGATGTGGTTTTTGGCTATCTCATCTATCGGGAACCTAACTAAGACGGTCCAAGAGTTCTGCAGCAAGGCAGCAGAAGCGTATCAGTACCACCGTGACAATGCGCAGCTCTCGGCCACCCGGTCCAGGCCCTAACCGAGTTACGAGCATCGCAGGCTTTGTAAGTTTGTTCAGGTGACTTTTCTCACTGCTTGCGATGACTCCAAATCGTCTTGACGTCGGCCGCAGGGCTGGCACCACAGTCAGTCTAGGTTGATGACAACTGATTCCCTGAGGGCGTTGGATGATTCACCAGGTCCGTCAAGTCCTTGTACAACCGTGATTATCCTCCATATCAGTTCAACTATTAAACCATGCTTCGTGCCATCAGTACTGACTTTAATAGAACATTCAGTTTCGTGCACCAGATCTTACGCCAAGGCTGGCCCTCATTAACTCACAGGTGGGGGTGGACTTCTCATCTCGGGATTACCTATCCTCGAATGCGCACCTCCCCCGTCGTTCCTTGGAATTGTCACTCACTCTTACCTCACACTTCCGTTATTCTGTCATGGGGTGTTGTGATGCCGTGGATTAGCTTCTGAAGCAATCACAGTGCCACGTGCATTGCTGCATGATGGTCATGTGAGCTTCCTGATAATGAATCATGTCTCTGGCCGATCACACTCATGTAAACACTTTTTCGAATCACAGAATTTCTACAATATGCTCCCGTTCGACCTGGGCACTAGTTTCCCCTTCTTTGTACTGAAATCCTCTAGAGCACTCACGAGATGCTCAACCAAACCATGCTTGAACTCTTTTGGGCCTCAGCAAGCCAATATCTGGGCTGCTCGTGGATTCTGTATCAGGACACACTGCTAAGGCGACCATCCGTCTCAAGGCCTTCCATTTACTTCACTGATATACTAGTAGTCTTCACAAATTTAAATTCTTTTCTGCCGTACTAAAGATGAGGGGCCGTTCAGTTTCTGTCAACTTCTCGGCGCCATCAAGGCGCAAAGGTTTGGTCATCTCTTTGAACAAATCAAGGGTTGTTCCGGGATTGGTCACGGCATATATCTAATCTGAATCAGGGTAATGTGGAGCGCCGTAAGTGTGTATAGTCGTATTTAACTGTCCACCTGGTCCACACGTCTTCCAGTATACCACCCACAGTTCTCCCTCTTTACCGCCATGTCAGAGTCATCCGAAGAAAGTCTCTTCTTTTGTGCCAGTGACCCTGACCCAGTGGTTAAACTTGAAAACCAAAACCGTCCTAGTACCTCCAGTCGAATCCCTCCGAGTCCTTTTTGCTTCGAAGACTCGCAAGTTGTTTTGCAGGCAAGTCCTCTCATCATCCCCCTCTCCCCTTTAAACATTGTAACTTGTTTTTATATACAGGTTGAAAATCAAAAATACAAAATCCATCGTTATTTCCTAGTTCGAGAATCTGAGTTTTTCAGGGATATGTTCAACCTTCCTCAACCGGAGGGCACTACTGGCGTTGAAGGATCAGATGATGAGCACCCCCTTGTTTTACCTGAAACGACCATTGTGGAACTGGAGAATCTTCTTCGATTCTTTTACTTCGGGTACGGAAGCGTGCCGGGAGATGTTTCGTTGACTGATCATAGATGTTAGCATGCATGATGACTACAAAGCGAGCCAAACCGATTGGATAGAAATGCTGTCCATCGCCACCCGCTTCATTTTCGAAAAAGTTCGACAAAGGGCCATCAAAGAAATCACACCTCTTATGGACAAGATCGAGCCATTTGAACTAATCATGTTGGCAATCAAGTACGATGTCGAGGCGTGGCTCAAGCCTGCGTACTGCCGAATTGTGAAGAGGAATAGCCTTATGACGCATGCAGAAGCGTTAAAAGTACCATTCCCGATGGCCATCATGCTCATGCGCTCGCGCGAGCAATATTGGAAGAATTCCAGTCCAAGTAACAGCGGCGCTTTTGGTGTTCCAGTGCCAATGCCAGTGTGTGTGTGTGGTCGCGGTGCCAGTGTGTGGTCACAGTGTACGTGTGGTGGTCACGGTGTTCCAGTTAGAAGTCACGGTACCCCGGGCCGGCCATCTCCGGAACCAGAGTCAATCATCGATTCCGAGGTCAAATTTATGGAGCTGGGTTCCAAAGAATCTGATCCAGCAACCGCCGCGACTCAACGTAGCAGAAAAAAACGTAAAAATAAATAACGGATGGTGGACAACTTGGATGGGTCATGAATGACATCTCCCTCAACCAGGTAGAGCGTCGGGCAACCTACCTGCTTTGATGTTTCAAGAGTTGTATATGATATTAGACTGACTGTTGATGCAATGAATGTAGTACGTAGGGTGTGACGACAAAGGGGTTTTCCTGATAAGATAAATGGATCCAGTTGCCCGGACACCCAACGACGACGACGGCGCTGTGTCAGTGCGATGACTAGGATATGTTCTTTGTCAATGGATACCAACCTTTACACCCAGTGTAAAGCCAGCTCCCTGCGACTTGAGCTCTGGTCAGTTCAAGTTGTAAGCCCAATTTTGAGGTTCTTGGTGGATCCTGTATCAGCACATTGCTAGGGCCACCGTCCATCCCAAGACCCTCCAGTTGCGATACTTCTACTACATATGTAGATTTAGCCTTCCCGAAGAAATTCATACCGTACCAAAGGCGAGGGACTGTTCACTTACAATTACTAGAATGATGCATGCACGACCCGTGCACAGATGCTAAGCTTCAGGGCACACCTCTTCTCGAGCCACAGCAAAATGCCATCGCGCAAAAGCACACCATCTCAATCAACTTCGTTGTCCCGGCCTTAGCGAGGAGATAGCTATCACCAATAACGTACATATGCCTCAATAATGCCCGTAAATGGTTGGCGAAATCTTGATCAGCGCTCGCTAACGCAACCGCAGCCGACTCGAACGCTTTCAGCGCCTGACGGTGTCAAGGAACACGAGGCACTCACCGGCACGCCACTGCACATCTTGAGTAACGTGTGCACGTGGTCGTCTCTTCTTGTTGGAGGAACTAACAGAGCCCCTCGCACGATGATGGCCACTCCAACGCCTCAAGATCTAACCGTGGTGAGAATTTTATAATCATCTCTCTCACGGAGGGAGAGGGTTGTGACCAAAAAAAATCAGAGCGCTCGCGCGCTTCACATCGATTCAATTCTCGCTACTATGGGGAGCTTCAGTTAACTACCTAAGACGGCCCATATCTCCATTTCCGTAGCAAGTCAGCAGAATACGCGCAGCTTTTGCCAGCCCTTTGCACTCACAAGCCATCGCAGGCTTTGCCCCTAGTCAGCCAACGTCACATAGTCTGTCTAGGTTTAGCTCTTAGCATATCGCAGACCTGGTAGGGTGCGAGTGCTTTATGGCGGCGATGTCCTTAAAGAATTATCCCTCCATACCACTGTAACTACCAAAATCGTGTGTCGTGCTATCAGCACCGACCCTGACAATAGAGTCACTCAAACTTCGTGCGGCAGAGTTCATGCAATATCTCGTCAAGGCCGCACCCAACTGTCAACTGACAACATCACGGATGCCAGTGAGGAGGGACTTCTCATCTGGGGACTACCTGTCCTCGAATGGCACCTCATGCGTCGTTCCTTGGAATCGTCACTCACAACACATCGTCCATCATGTCATAGGGCGTTGTGAGGTCATGGATCAGTTGCTGTGAAGTGGCCACGAAGTGCTACGTGCACTCAGGCTGGCATTTCTGCATGATGGCCATCACGATGTGATCCCTCTTGCTGGCCACACTCACGTAAACACTGTGTGCAAGGCCGTTTCAATATGCTCCCTTTCGACGTGATTTACCCTTCTCTGTACTGAAATCCTCTTACGAAATTCTAAAGCTGTCCGCGACAGTGCTCATGAGATGCTCAGCCAAACCGTTCTCGAGTCGTCTGTTGGGCCGCAGCACGCCAATTCTGGGGGTGCTCGTGAATGTACTATTAGTCTTCGCAAATTTCAATTCTTTGCTGCCGTACAAAGGCGAGGGGTCTTTCAGCTCCTATAAACTTCTCGGCGCAATCAACGCTGCGCACGCTGCGGAGGGCGCAGAGGAGTGGCGCTTCGCTCTCTCTGAGAAGAAAGAGTTGTCCTAGTTCCGACCGTGCCTACTCCTATTTAACTAATTACCTTTTCACACATCTTCCAGCATACCACGTACAGTCCCCCTCTTTACAACATGCCCGAGCTACTCGAAGAAAATTTTGTGGGTCTGAGCTGCTGGGCCCCAAGTGAATTTGAAGCAGTGGTTGAAAAACAAATCCCTCCGAGCCCGTTTCACTTCGAAGACTCGCAAGTTGTTTTGCAGGCAAGTTGTATCATCGCCCCCCTTTCCCCTTGAAACAATTTAACCTGCTTTTATATACAGGTTGAACATAAAAAATACAAAATCCATCGCTATTTTCTAGTTCGGGAATCCGAGTTTTTCGAGGATTTGTTCATCCTTCCTCAACCAGAGGACACTACTAGCTCTGAAGGTTCAGATGATGAGCACCCCATTATTCTACCTGAAACGACCATTCCGGAAATAGAGAATCTTCTTCGATTCTTTTACTTCGGGTACGGGAGCGTGCCGGTAGATGTTTTTCGTTAACTGATCGTGGATGTTAGCATGCACGATGACTACAATGCGAGCCTGATCGATTGGATTGCAATGCTGTCCATCTCCACCCGCTTCATTTTCGAAAAAGTTCGTCAACGGGCCATCAAAGAGATCACACTTCGTCTGAACGAGATTGAACCATTTGAACTAATCGGGCTGGCAATTAAGTACGATGTCGAGGCGTGGCTCAAGCCTGCGTACTGCCAAATTGTGATGAGGAGTAGCCTTATAGCGCACGCAGAAGCTCTCAAAGTCCCCTTCCCAATGGCTGTCATGCTTATGCGCTCGCGCGAGCAATATTGGAAGAATTCCAGTCACGTTGTTGGCTCCTGGGGGAATAATACGCCACCTCCATTTTTTGGGAATACTACTAGGCCACCTCCGGATTCAATCGTCGATTCAGAGGTCAGATCTATGGAGCTAGCTTCCAAAGAATCCCTGAAGAATGATTCAGCAACCGCCGCGACTAAACCTAGCAAGAAACACCGTAAAAATAAATAAAGGATGGTGGACAACTTCAATGGGTCACGAATGACATCTCCCTCAACTAGGTAGAGTGTTGGGAAACCTACCTGCTTTGATATTTCAAGAGTTGTATGATATTAGACCGACTAGCTAGTACTGTTGGTGCAATGAATGTACGTAGGGTGTGATGACAAAAGGGGTTTTCCTGATAAGATAAATGAATCCAGTTTCCCGGACACCTAATGGCGACGATGGCGCTCATTGCGATGACTAGGACGTGCTCTTTGTCAATGGATACCAACTTTTACGCCCAGTGTAAAGCCAGCTCCCTGCAACTTGAGCT
Organism: Lactifluus volemus; assembly: GCA_022376515.1. Lineage (NCBI taxonomy): Eukaryota > Fungi > Basidiomycota > Agaricomycetes > Russulales > Russulaceae > Lactifluus > Lactifluus volemus. The sequence goes on from WTXI01000169.1 coordinate 8,086, forward strand.
CTGGTCAGTTCAAGTTGTAAGCCCAATTTTGAGTGGTGGATCCTGTATCAGAGCACATTGCTAGGGCTACCGTCCATCTCAAGACCCTCCACTGGCAGTTGCTATACTTCTACTACATATGTAGATATAGCCTTCCCGAAGAAATCCGTACCGTATCAAAGGCGAGGGACTATTCATTTGCAATTACTAGAATGATGCGTGCAACGACCCGTGCACGGATGCTAACTTGAAGCTTCAAGTTCGGGCACACCTCTTCTCGTCGCGCAAAAACACACCATCGTGGAGGAGATAGCTATTACCGATAACGTACAATGCCCCAATAATGCCCGTAAATGGTTGGCGAAAATCTTAATCAGCGCTCGCTAGCGGCAGCCGACTCGGACGTTTTCAGCGTCAAAGAACACGAGGCACTCACTGGCACGTCTTTAGTAACGTGTGCAGGTAGTCATCTCTTCTTGTCCGAATCGTAACAGAACCCCTGGCACGATGATGGCCACTCCAACGCCGCAAGATCTAACCGTGGTGAGTTTTTATTATTATCATCATCATCTCTCTCACGGAGAGAGGGGGTTGTGACCATAAAAAAAATTCAGAGCGTTCGCGCGCGCGAGGACAACAATGCCGTTGTAACTCGACATGGCGAATTTTACTTTACAGACGAAATGACGGTGTTCCAGGTCAGTTAGTCTTCTAAATGCTCGCTAGTATTCGTTGAACCGCGCCTTTTTTTTTTTTCTTTGATATAGGTCGAGAGCCGCCTTTTTCGTGTTCACCGGTACTTCTTGGCCGAGAATTCGCTCGTCTTTAGCTCCATGTTCTCGCTACCCCCTGCACAAACGTGCGGCTCCACGAGCACGAAGGAAGGTACTTGCGATGCGAACCCGATCCATCTCTCTGGCGTGACCGAGCTCGAGTTTGAGACGTTACTCCGATACTTTTACAACAAGTATGATCATCCGCTTTGCGTCCATGCCCACACACCTTGTGTTGTTTGTTGATCATCTCCTCCCCTCCCCCGGGGCCCGGCAGTATGCACGATGACTTTTCGCTTCCTCGCGCGAGCTGGATCGCGCTCCTCTCCATCGCGCACCGCTACGACTTTTCAAACGTGCGCACGCGTGCGATCCGTGAAGTCTTCGATGAATCCAAGATTGCGGAGGAGGATCACTCGCTACTCGTCTCCGTGGCGGTGAAATATGACGTGCCGTCAAAGCACACGCTTCCCTTGCTCATCACGATCGTAAAGCGGAAGCAACCGCTGACTGAAAACGAAGTCGCGAACCTTTCGGCGCTCACCGTGTCTCGGCTCGCACAGGCGCGCGAGGAATTCGTGCGCGAGACCAACCGGGCCAACCCCCATACGAACCTGTTTCATGGACCAGGTACGTAGGCTGCTAATTGTCTATTATCCTCAGCCTTTAACTCTGCTACTATCCGATAGATGCCGCGGCAAAGAGAATAGTGTGCAAGATCTGGCAAATCTCAACAGGAGAGCCACAATCATCACCTTCTTCTTTTGCTTTTGGAAGTTAGTACCAAAAGAACCCAGGGGTGGTTCCTTTACTCAGTTTTGTTGGTCTCATTTCTTCATCTCCCCATCAGGTACAAACGGAACTCGTCCGGGGATATTCTTTTAAACGATCGACATTACATGGTACGACGGGTACGAACAAACGGCATAGGGGTAGCTTCGAAGAGGGTGCAAATCGAAGTCATCCACCGCGTTCTTCACTGACCGCATATATATGATACAACAAATACAAGGTTTGACCCAACTATTACTGCGCACTGACCAATGGCGCTTGACTGGGGTACAAATTGGTTATAATGAGATGGTTTTGGTTTTATTAGGGGAAAGGAGAAAGTGGAGAGATTGGGTTTGATTTGTGATGGAATGCTTTGGGGATAAGTTACTATAGGGCAAGGCGCAAAAGTGAGATCACGACGCGTGACAGCGTACTGTGGCGCGGGAGGTCTGACTTACGAAAATGCTGACATTGTCCTTGGGGGGAGAACCGGAGACAGCGACTGAGGACCGGGCAATAGCGGCGAGGTCGATTTCTATTGAGTGACATTTAACATGGAAACATGTCAGAGAAGGTCCGCCCGGGGGCGGCATGACGACATACCACCGTTGCTCTTCAGAGCGTTCTTGCGGATCTTGATAGCATTCTCACGATCCTCGTCGGTGACGCTGCTCGTCCGGCGCATCGCGGTAGATTTTTTGGCTCTCTGGTTGGGGGCTGTGGGAGGGGCAGAACGGCAGAATGTGAGAGGTCTGTCAAAAGACAATAAGCGAGGTGGAAAGTGGCACTTACCGGCCGTGTCGTCGACCTCGTCTTCGAGTTCGTCCGCTTCATCGGCAATGGCTTCGTTCTCGTAGCGAAGTTCGGAATCGAGAGAGCCCCAGTTGTGAGCACCGCCGCCGCCCTTGGGAAGGGAACTGTCCATGCCATTTCGGGCCTCTGAGCGGTCCTTGATGAGGGCGCGGAGGGAGTGGGAGCGCTCGGTGCGGGTCATGATATTAGGGACAAAGAGTAGAAAGTTATGGGTTTGAAGGGAGGTGGTAAAAGTAAGTGGGGTGATAGAGAAAGAAGGGATGTGAGTAGCGTGGGTTAAATAGCTCGTTGGGGTATCGGCAGCTCGCCAAGGGGATGGCCATGTTGATACCCGCGGCTCGCGTGATCTCAAATTGGCTGCTCTAACTTATTAGGTTTTCCCATTCTGGATCGTTCTAGTTACCCTCCAGGGTCCACAAGGTACCTAAAAAAACACCCAGTTTCCGTAGCTCTGTCTTAGGACAAAAGGGTTGGGCTCTATGAATCAATGAAAAATACAATGGCCCTTCAGACGGATCGCCACATTTGATATGATCATAAGCGAGAAATGAAGCGAAAGTGTGGGGAAACGTGGGAATGTTCAATATGATCATATGATCGTGTCACCCGACCCCATACACGTCATCGGGTGGGAAGATTATATAATAAATTCAATAAAATGGCGGGATGGGGAGACAGACTGTCAACGAAAAGGAGCCAAAGTTTGAAAGAGAAATGAGTGAATCTCCTGAACGAGTTATCACTTACTTTGACATCTCTATCGCTGGTAAACCTGCGGGCAGAATCGTCTGTCAGCTTTACAATGATATCGTGCCCAAGACTGCCGAAAATTTCCGTGCGTTGGCTTTGTTCTCCTCTTTACCCTCCTTTCTCATCTCTTTTATATATATAGGTGCACTTTGCACTGGCGACAAAGGTACTGGAAACTCTGGAAAACCGCTATGGTTTAAAGGAAGTGGCTTCCATCGTGTCATCAAAAAGTGCGCACCTTTTTCTTTAATGTTCACCCTCTAACACACCTCCCGTCCCTTAGATTCATGATCCAGGGTGGTGATTTTACCGCTGGCAACGGTTAGTTCCCAACTTAGTTCCAATCACGAGTCGTCCAATTGATATTTGCTGCGCATATCCTAGGCACTGGAGGCGAATCCATCTATGGCGAAAAGTTCGAAGACGAAGCTTTTCCAGCCGACTTGAAGCACACTCGACCCTTCCTCCTTTCTATGGTGCGCCGCAGCCCGACCGCATCTATCCCTCCTTCTTATCCCGCTGCGCCAAGGCCAATGCAGGTCCCAATACCAACGGTTCCCAATTCTTTATCACCTGTACCGCCACTGCCCATCTCGACGGAAAGCACGTCATCTTTGGCGAGGTCATTCGCGGCAAGTCCATCGGTACGTTCCCCCGCTCCCCTTTTTCCCTCCAAAACGAGGTCTTAAAAAACTTGTTCACTCCAATCCTCTTTTTTTTCACACAAAAAAGTTCGCCGAATCGAGAATCACGCCACGAATTCGGGCGACGTCCCCACCGAGCCTATCATAATCGTGGACTGTGGCGAACTCTCGCCCTCCGACCCGTCCCTCTCGGAACAACAGCCCGTGGCGTCCGACGGCGACCCGTACGAAGACTACCCCGAAGACGACACACGCGACACGCAAAACCCAGCCGTCGCGCTCGAGGCTGCGCGCATGCTGCGCGAGCTTGGCACCGCACGCTGGAAGGAGGGCACTGCTGCTGACGCCCTCGCCAAGTGGCAAAAGGCGTTGCGCTACCTCGACGTGCACCCCGTCTTGCCGGACGACGCCTCGCCGGAGCTGGCGGACGAATTTAATACCCTTCGCACGCCCTTGTTGCTCAACTCGGCTCTCGCAGCTTTCAAGGAACCTGGTGGCACGGCGGGCGCCCGCATCGCGTTCAGCGCGACGTCTACCGTGCTCGGTCTACCGAAGCTCAGCGACTCCGATCGCGGTATGTACTGCTTTTTTTTGAAGGTACACGTTTTGAAGATGCTTACTGTGACTTGTGTGTCACACTTTGCAGCGAAAGCATTGTATCGACAGGGCCTTGCTCAAGTCACGCTCAAGGAAGACGAAGCGGCGGAGGAAGCGTTCCTCGAAGCGCTTTCGCTAGCAAAGGAAGACAAAGCGATCGCTGCAGAGCTCGAGCGTCTCCGACAGCGCAAAAAGTCTCAGCGAGAAAAGGAAAAGGCGGCTTACAAGAAATTTTTTGGCTAGATGGCATAGAGTTTTGTGTCCAGACTACGGGGATTGTGTCGGATATACAACACGGAAGCAGATGTATCTTTGTCATTTCACGGTCCCTGTATAAAGTATAGCAAGAAAATTTTCTTTCCCAGTACAGAGACAGGCGAAGCGGCGTTGATGTCGTCTCGAAGCAACACCGATGCAAAGATAAATGCTGTCTCATCCATGATCAGAAACTGTCAAAAAGACAGAAAAATTGTGCATATACCGAGTATCTCCGCGCGAGTCGGTTGATTAGGAGGTTGGATGTCCTCGAGTGCGGAAGGGTCCTTCTCCTTCTCCGGGCTCTCGCCTGGAACCTCGGGTCGGTCCCTCGACGCAAGGAGATGCAAAAATGCGGTCACGGAAATCCAGACCTATTGACATCGTAGAGATGATCAATCAAAAACAGGGTCCAGACGTTTCTTCTTACATTGACCGATGCTTGGGGCAAGTGTGATAGCATCTGGAACAACAAATAGAGATTTTTGGGAAAACGTAATGACCAGGGATCGAATTTTGAAATTTGACACACCTCGAACGCCGCATCTCTGTCGATGATTTGGGCGCATCGTTGGTGCAGAGAGAACGGTATGATGGATTCTGGTAGCGAATGGAGGAACGCGAGAAGCACCGCAGCTACAGTTCGTGCGTAGTTGGCGTTGACGGTCTGCGGTGGCGTCGGCGCTGCGCATGGTGGTAGTTCTGTGCCCGTGTCTAGGCTCTGGCAAAACGATCAGCTGAGTCCCTCCCTGCCTTTAGATGGCGAGACATAATTGCCGCAGCTGACCTCGCGCATCCGGGCTGCCAAGTCTTCGTCTCCCGGTGCCAGGAATAGATCGTGCTGAAAAGGGATTCAATTCATTTTAGTGTCAGTACAGTAGTCATCATGTCATGTAGGGATGATAAGGCGTACGACAGTGCCGAGATCGTGGCTCATCAGCCAGTTCATCAACTTCCCGAATTCCCGTGACGAGTGTCGCGATTGAGCCTCTGGAAGAAGGTCACCTTCTCCCTTCAACTCGCGTATTGGGCCCGGCAGACGGGTCAGTGTAGATAGGCTAGTTCCGAAGCATGATGGTTCTGCGATAATTGCCAGTGTTTGTTATCAAATAGGTCCCAGAAGGCAGGGTAGGAAAATCAGTCGCACCATACTCTCCGTCGACCGAGAGGAAATGGTCTTGTCCTAACAGCGTGTGTACGATGAGCAAAGTGGACAGTTTCTGCATCCGCAAGTTTAGCGGAGCTGCGGTACTGCGGGAGACGAGAATGGTCAGTCGGAGCGTCCTTTCCTCTTCTGGAAGAAGAAATCCCTGTAATCTTATAGCTGAGAAGATGCTGCGGTACAGAATACGTTTCATCATACAGTCATGGGCTCGATCTTGAGCCAAGGGGCATCTGGGTAGGAGAATTAGATTTGTTCATGCTCTTAAACGAGCGTTAAGCTGGGACATACGAATCGGGGATCTGATATCCCAAGGGAAGAAGCGAAATGCGGCAGGGACCTACGCTACGATGAGCTAGGTGGTAAGGGGCTTGGAGATCCGTACCTTTCCTACATTCCGGATCTTCAGATCCTGTGAGGCAGGGGTCGAGTAGCTAGGCAACTGGTAGGTCTTGGAAAGCGCACATTAGGCAACGTTAGACGTACAACACTTTTCCAAACTCCAGCGACGTTTGATCTAGTTTCAAAAGAGGAATGTCCGATGGATCCTCGGGGTCAAACCTCGCGATGGATTTGTACAAGTTGTTTGCGGCCACATCCAGAGCCACAGAGTCAATACAACGGATCTAGTAAAGGCATGAAAATCTTGTTCGTAGAGCAGTTCGTCGAGCACTCACACCCACTAAGAATTCAGCAGAGACGGGCCTGTGATCACTCATGGTGATGGATCGGTGGCCTTGGTAAGACCTTGGACTGACTGAGACAAAGGGGGATGATTTATATAGTATGCGATCCGTCCATGCTGGTTTGCGTCTGCCACAAAGTAAACATGATGAAATATCATAAAGGGGATAGAAAGCACTTGGTGTCATAGCCCAAAGCATCTGTTTGTATAGTCGCATTGAATCGATATGTCCTAATGGGCTAGTCAGCAGGAACGGACTTCATTTGAATCTAACACCCAACGGGAGGAAAGTTATGGGATGTTCTTCAAATCCCGCAAATGCTTTTCCTTCACGGATAGAGACCTTCAACTGCAACAGGGTCAATCTCTAGTGTGGCGGTCTATGGAAGAGATCGTGCACCTGGTCAAATTGAAGAAGAGTGGAGATTCCCTGGAATGCGGGCTCTAACGACAGAAGATGTCGTATGTCTGTGTCTGGTAAATTAAGTCTATAATTTAAATCTTTCACAGACAACACGTTAGTGCCGAGCGACGTGATTCGGATATAACCTACCTCCCTAAAACACGACCATAAGAGACCCTGTGATAGCTTCAAGCACCAGACGACTTACCAACCAAAATAATACATCGGACGCGTATACATTCAGCGTAGACGGCCCTGGTTCAATGTCTTCTTCACGAGGAACCCACATGTATTCTGTGCAGGGCCCAAATTCAAGACGCCGCGAGATATGATCAAAGTCCACGTTACGACGCTCCGCGTGATCGTCAAAGGCGGCCAAGTGAGAGGTGACAAAGGTAAGTATTACTGGCACCGGAGACCGTATTGAGGAAGTAGGCTTTGGTTGGTAATTAAGTCGAATGGCTACTGCACCCTTATTTGCCTAGTGATGAAATGAGAGGGGCAGATCGGCCTATGTTTGCAAGCTCACCATAACCCCTGGGAAGTGATTAAAGATATGTATGACCAAAAACGGGGTCACGCTTACCATGATGCCTACTGCCACGGAGCTCTCTCTGGCTTTAGTGAAACAATTCCGCACATCCCTTTTCACGAAAACAATCAAGAGAATGCCCACGAGTTGCTTGGAAACCAGCTGGGGGTGACAGGAGTTAGCTACCACAATTACCCAACCACCACTCTTGAGAGAAGAGGGGGTCACCTTCTCGTATTGCTCAGCTTTCTCTCCCAAAGCAGCCAAGATGGCCGCCGTCCATGCATCTTCTCTTGCTGGTCCCATGGAATAGAAGAGGGCTTCAGTTGATGGGTCAACTTCTTGAAGTGCTACAACGAGTATGTCTGCCTCTGGGTTGGTAGTTGGTGACTTCAGGTTCTGTTTCACGCTTGAGGACGAAAGATTCCCGCCCAACCACGTCGACAAGTCTTGAGAAGGCAATTTTCCACCTACGTTGAATGTGCCTAGGCGAATCCTGTGATACCCCATCAATCTTTCGCGCCGATCTCCGAAACTATGAACACACATGAGCTGCTTTTGCTCTGGGTCTTGGCGAAGGGTTGCTAGTGATTGGCTTTGAGACCATAGCCAGTCATCACGTATTTTTACGTAGTCTGCGGCATCGTCCTTGGGCATGCCTGCGCTACCCAGAGAGAGATGAGTGTGAACAGGTTGAGATGAAATCCTCAAATCCCGAGGAGGCTTGACTATGACACCCCAGGTAGGTTAGTGCAATTTGCAACCTACTAACTAGGCGATTTACCGGAGAGCCATGAGGCTGGGTGTAGAGCATACGGTTCTCGCCACCGATAAGACTCCGCTTTGATTGAATTTCTCGCTAAACAGTTGAAAAGTTGAAAAAAGAGTCAAAGAAGGGCGAAACTTCAACTCGTACAGGCCAAGTCGCGTAACCTCCGGCATGCTGATGCGACCGAGCGCAAGCGATCCATGTCGTGAGTGACTATTGTAAAGATATCTTCTCCTTCGGATAGTCGGATAGCAAACGTACTCTCTGGTTATGCCATGAATGAGGTGTATCACATTTTTTTCCCGTCAGAATTGAATTCACAAACCAGTGGGTGAGATGGGAGATGAGTCGTCTAGCGTGGCAGCGGGTGAGCTATTGAGTTGAGATATCTCGAGAGAAAAGTCTCCATGGATTGGAAGTGTGCGATGGAGCGAGAGAGGAGGTCCGTGAATAGCGGTCGCTTCTGAGTAGAGGAACGCACTTCAGAGGCAGTTCAGCACGAGATGGCAGAGAGAAAATGTAGGGCGGGTCAACCTTCCAGACTCCCCCATTGCACGGTCATCATGCCCGACGATGACAAGGACGACACGCAGCCCCTCCAAGGGGCCTGAAGGCGCTGCACTTGTGATATCTAAGGAAGTCGGCGGTGATGTCTTTGGATGCGAGGCGGGCGGCGGGCGGTCGTGTCGCAAGGAGGACCCTTCAAGTATTACCAGGAGGTGCTCAGACGGACGCAGTAGTGACCGCACATCGGGTTCCCAATCTGCCATGTATAATGTAGAATGCAAAGTGGAGGGATATGTATAGCACTCCTCCGAGTCTGATCGACGTTTATACAACCAGTGTGACCCTTGATATCCACTCAGGAGCGGAGCGCCCCTCGCCAGGCGCTTAGCGTTGACCCGTGCTCCGAGTCCGCACGGGTCCTGGGTCACATCAACTGGCAGCTCGTGTCATGTCATTGAATTTAATGGTTCGTACGTCAATTACAGACATCTGGCGCTTCGCTGCAATCTGATGACCACCACTTGTTTTGTACACTTCATACGCCCACTCACGCGTCCCTCACGTTCTGCCATGTGTTACCACTGTAACCACTCGCCATAATCTTTGGCTGGTTTCTTAAGGTTCACTGACAGACTCTCGTTCTCGCCCGTTTCGACTCGATGAAAGGGCCACGCCTCGACCCGTCCTCTGCAGCCTCGCGTTGCACTTCTCATCTCTTTCATGCCTCGTGTTTTCCAGCTTCCAGTTTCGTTTTAGACTGCCTCGCGTTCCCTATTGTCTGCTCAGTTTGGCATTTCCTGTGGCTTTGTCCTCCTGGGCTCTGTGCTGTGTCTCGCACTGCACCCAAACCTTAGTCTGATGGACTAACTCTCTTTGATGAGGGCATGAGCATCCCGTGAAGCATTCTGAGGGTATGCGTGACTCCGAAGATTGCTGATATTTATCTTTGATTACTCGTTCTTATACTCATGTTTTCCTGGTTCCCTAGACTCGTAGCTGCCGGTTGATTTGACCCGGGTCCCGTGCGGAGCACGGGTCAACGCTAGTTGACAATAGCATTAAGATTGCATACAGTTTTGCGCCACTCCATGGAGTACTTGACTGCCATATTTTCATCTAATTGACCCCGATCCTTTTTACCTCAATACAGGACATCACGGTGTAGACACAGCCCACCAGATGGCCTCGGAATCGCACCGGTTTCGGCCGACTCGGACAAAAGGCCGTCATGGTCTCGGCGACGTCTGAGGCTCTGAGGGCACCCACTTACTCACACTGCCTTAAGGACCTTGTAAAATGTTAGTAGGATAGCAGCATAAGGACGCCAACTTCTTTCCTTCGTTAGTTTCGAACTCACTGGCATACTCTCGGGCGTATACAAATTGAAAGGTTGAAGCTTTGAAGCGTTCAACTCACATCCATAAAGGGGTGGCTGATAAAACAGATATAGCCTAACGGGTTTCCAAACTGAAGACTCATCTTGAGCCATTGGCAGTGAAATGAAATGGGTAAATGCTGGTTGTGATTGTCATTAATGATAACGTGCCGACTCGTGCTTGAGCATGTATACAATGCGTATAAGTTATCTGATAATGCGATCGTGCGTACTGCACGTGTCAGGATGATCAAGGCCACCGTAGGAATCACACGTAAGTATCGTCACGTCGTGAGACTCTCTAACGACTTGCTCCATTCGATGACTTTGGGATGTGCGGAGACCTGATTGGGGCAAGGAAAGAAATCGGGAAAAGTCAGCGATAAAGAGAATATACGGATAAAACCGAAAGCGAGGAGGCACCTTCTTGGGATCGAATCGGAGGACTTGCAAACCCTCCATCGTCGCAGCACGAGACAGCGCGACATAACTCTGGCCCTTCTCGAACACACGCCCGAGATCAACCTTGACCCGCTGTATCGTCTGACCTTGGCTCTTGTGGATAGACAGGGCCCACGCAAGGATGAGAGGAACCTGATAACCGTGCATTCATTAACCGAAAAAGGCCGATGTCATTACAAAGGGAGGAGCACCCTTACCTGAACTCTCCGAGCGAGAACATTGCCTTCGTTATCTTCGACTCGAAACTCGTCGCGAGTCACCAGTGCGACTTCCCTACCCATCGGTGTCGGAAACTCCACGAGAGGGAACAGCTCCGCGTCCGCGGCCGACTTGTCGCCCTCCCTTTTGGTCGGCGGCTTCGCCACATTTTCCTTCCCCTCGCTCGTTTGCGCAAACACCACACTCTTTCCATCTTGCGAGAGTTTCACGTTTCTGATCACGCCCTCCGACTTATTGTTGCCACCGCGCGGAGCTGCAAAGAATCCGAGCACGCGTCCGACGGCACCGTTCACCAGTCCTCGTTGGTCGTCCACGTTCTTGACGAGCATCACCTGTGCTCCCTGTTTGAGGACGAGACGCTCGGGTACCATCATTCCCGCTAGTACCGCCTTGCGCCTGTCGGGTGCCGCCGAACCGGAATCTCGCGCATCGTATGAAAAAGGCGGTGTTTTCAGTGCGGCGAGACGAGCCTCGTTTGCACGCTCGACTTCGTGGCGCATGGCAAAGAGCTCCGTCGGCGGAAGGCCCAAGTCATTGGATACAATAGGACGGGAGAGCGCGCGAAACGAATCTATTGCGACGGTTGTGATGCAGCCTTGACGGAGCTCGTTTAGCAGTTGAACGAACTCTGGAATTACTCAGTCTTCCCCGATGAACCAGCATAGAAGGACAGAGACACGCACTATCGTCCTTCTGTCTGAAGACCTGCGTCAGAGTGACCGTGTGCTCGATGCATGTTTTCCATGCATCGCACTCAAATGCGAAGAAGGGTTGTACACCTCCTTTGGTAACGGGAGGTAGCTGGAAAAAGTCGCCCGTGATGACGAGCTAGACAAATGTCATCATCATTGATAGGTAGTTACAAAGCACGGGGCCCACCTGGATACCGCCAAACGGCCTGTCGGTCTTCTTCCTGAGTCGCGCGGCAATGGCAGATATCTTCTCGAACAAGTGTCCATCTATCATCGACACTAAAAGAGCCCGAAACCAAAAGTAAGCACAACGTTTCCTGGTTCAATAGAATAGCAGTAGTACCCTCGTCAATGATGAGAACTTGAGTCCCCTTCCAGCGCGACAGGGCAGGGCGTGCTGTCTTGATGTAACTGATGAGTTTGTCAACATTGTCGACCGTGGGTGCGATTGCGCCCCAGGAATGTAGCGTCATGCCTGTCGTGGTTTTATATCGAGACCTGATTGACGACTGTACTGTAGCGTACCCCCGATGTTGGAAGCCGCCATCCCCGTACTAGCGGTTATCGAGACGACCTCGGGCTTCTTTGCGTGCTTCTTTCTGAGCGCCGTGATGATGGCCTTCAAGAGCAAGGACTTTCCGGTACCTAAGCCGTCATCGTCATCGCGATCCCCTTGTTAAAAAAGTTGGGCCGAGATATACCTGCCGGACCAGTAAAAAAGACATTCTTTCCCTCGTCAACGACCATCCTCAACACCCTCATTTGTTCATCGCTCAGAACTACATCAAGGACCTTCTCGTCCGCATCCCCTACCACACCATCTAGTGCTGACCCGACTCGTACCGAGACCTTTGAGGAGAAGAAAGTGTCGATTGTCAACTTTGGCTGCTTCGTGGTACGAGCATCTGGAAGGGCGCCTTGTGACTTGCGCTTGACGCTCTGCCTTGATTTCGACTTGATCATGGAAGGAACGAAAGACGAAACGATCGTGTTTGCAACAATCAGTGATGTTCAATCATGTGACCGTGTAATTATGGCAAGGCTCCTAGTGCATTACAACACTGTAACTATAAAGAACAACAGCGACTCAGGATCGCATACAAACCCGGAACCTCGCCCGCACGTCGTAAAAATACCTTACTCATCCAAGCGACACCAGTCCAAAGGTGTCCATTAGCCGCCAGCGCGTATCGCGAGCCCGATTCCGACCCCCGCACAGAGCGTGCCCACTAAAACAATGCCGAGACGCTTTCCGGAAAAGCTCATCTGAGAGATGCTGTCCTTCACCGGCGTAAACAGCGAGAGCGAAAACATCACGAGCGAAGGGAGGTGGAATGGATCGAGGAGCACTGGCGTGCAGGTTGTGGGCGTGCATTTCGCATAGACGTAGCTGGGACCAGACGTGACGGTGGCCTCGCGCAGCCGCCGCGCAACATCGCGCGACAGCGTCGCATCCCACTCGGTCTCCCACGCGGCTTTGTCCCAGGCTGTGACGTCCTGGGACTGTGCCGTATCTGTCCGTGATTCGTGCACTGTACGTGCCGCACGTTCAATTTCGCGCCAGCGGAGGAAACGGTCAGCAGCTTCGCTTCGAAGCAAATTTAGAGTTTCGGGGGAGTGAAAAATTCCAGCACGTAGTCCATGTGTGGATGAAGCGTGGAAGGCGGCGACCGGTAGTCGCCCACGAGGACTCGTTGTTGAAGTAAGCAGAACGATGGGTACGTGAGCGCCAAGTCCGTCAATGATTGCGCGATCTCTGGGCGAGAGGGCTGGCAAAAAAAAAGTCAGAAGTTCTCCAGAATAGTGAAGCGCGACATACGTACAAGGGGAAAATACGACGAGTGCGGTGTAAAGACAGGATGACGGTGAAGAAACTAGACTGGACAATAGCGTAGATGGTGGACATGCTGGATGTATGACATCCAGCATCTCGTGAAAGGGCTCGTGAATGATAGACAAAATCCGCGCAATGACGTTATCAGTCTGCTGAGACATAAGCGCTCAGACGATGCCAAGCGATCGATGAAAGACGTACGTCGCCGCCGGCAGCATGCCCCGAAACGTCAAGAATCTCCACATTGTGGGTAGGTTCAAACTTTTCCAAGCCGTGTGCATCCCTGTGCTCTACCCAGTCCGTGGAAGCCCGAGTGATGTGACCATGAAGAGTGGTCTCAGAAGGTCCCACATCTACCACGTCCTCGTTCCCATCGAGAAGGAGGCCGGCGATGGAAGAAGAAGCGCCAAGATCAGCGCTTCCAAACGCGAGTAAGCGAATGTCGCCAACGGTCTTGCCGTAGCACGTCGGCTGACGAAGAGCGGCGGGCAAAGTGAGCAAAGGGATGACGAGTCCCTGAGTGGGCTCGCGATCATGGTCGGAGGTACTATGAGCGTGGGAGTGCGGCGGACTGGCGGCGGCCGAGGAGAAAAAGAAGGATGAGGAGAGAGAAGGAGGGGAGGAAATAGAGTCGGGGCTGTCAGGGGGACTGGGTAGCGCACTGGAGCGCGGAGATGAGGGCTGAGATAAACCGGTGGACGCGTCAGTGATGGGTGGGTGAATATCACGAATGGTAAGGACGCTAACGCTGCATAAATTTGAAGAAAAATCCATAGGTATGGACATGGACAATCGTGGTAGGAGACAAAGTGGGATCGAGCGATGTGCGGGGCCTCGAGCCAGGCAGACCTAACTCGGAAAACACGTATGCGACAGCATCTTATCAAATAACGTCGACCCAGACCTCGGGGCGCTCGATCACAACCTTCCGCTCATTTTCCGTACGTGAACACTAACAAAGAGACACCAGAAAGACATGTAACTGGTGACGTCAGCTCGAGTACACACCATAATTGTTGGAGCAGGTTCATTTATGTGGCACTCCTCATAATAATAAGCCCCTATTTCTGTTTCCCTTTTTACTCATGATCTACATGGGAATCTATCGATATCTATCCCTGAAAAGCAACTCCCTTTTTCCTTGTCTCCGCCATGCCCCCACCAGCATAGCCCGTGCCTTGAAAAGAGTATAAGAAACCGTAGGTCCAGGTCAGGTCAGTAGAAAGGACCCACCTTCCCGCTTGAGCTCGAGAATATCGCTTTCGGCCAGCGGCTTGTCGCATACAACGCATTGATTTGCTGGCCGCACAAGGGTATCAGTACATGTTTTACATGTCACATGTGAACATGGTTTCATAACTGATGGATTGGGCCCGTGTTAAAAGCGGTGCACCGACAGACACGGATGACGAATAGATGACGTACCATATATTCGGACACTGTTTGAAAGTCCCTTCTTACATGAAGGGCACATAACATCATTTCCCTCGCCCTTTGATTTCGAGGCACTATCATCTGTCGGTTGGGAGAGCGTTCGAGACGACCCGGGCTGCGAAGAAAAATTGACAGGGATGAGGTTCTTCAGTCTACATCAAGGCCCATCAGGAGAGAGCAGTGCCAAAAATCAAGGAACTTCGAAACTTTACACAATCGGATGTGGTGGATTGCCACCACGACAGGTCGTTTGCAGCTTTACATCAGCGAGTGAAGAAGGGGGGCCACTTGAGGTGTATGTCGGTGTTAATGAAGGCAACCAGAAGTCCGGCAGCTTGCTGCGCAGCGCAGCAGCCTGCTCACGCTCAATCTGACGTAAAGCTGCTTCTTCTGCTTCTTGCGCCACCTTTTCTGCTGCTGTTGAATCAAACGCGAATTTACGTTTGGTCCCACGCCCTGAAAAAAAAAAAGATGCGGTTTACGATAAGGGAGGCGAAAGACACGAAATGGGGGGACTGCTACCTTGCACCTCTGTGCCGGTGGTTGTGACCGCGGCGACAGCAGCCAATCCAAGCTGGCCCTTCTCAAACTCGGCTAGCACACGTTCTCTGGCAGCTTCTTTTGCCCTCGCTTTTTCTTGTTCCGCTTCCTTCTTGAGCGCTTCTAATCTCTCTTTCTGCCGCTTTATGTCCTTCTTCTGTGCCACTGGACGAGTTTGACAAAGTGTGAAGGAACATTTCCGGAAAAGAAAACTCACAAAGGTCCGTATATGCACACTCTTTGCAAAACAGGTGACCCTCTTGGCAAGCCACCGGATCCCGTGCTCGCTGCAAACATAAAGCACACGCATCGAACCTTCGCATGGACTCGTTACCGAGACGTTGCTGCAGAGATGGTACGATTGAATCGACGTGATATCAAGGCAGGGAAGTGAACGCACTCCTTTCGTTCCATATTCAAGCTTCTTGCGCTCTGCATACGAGAATATTGAGGAGGCTGTATTATTCTTGCTGTGCTTGGTCATTGTAAGTGATGATGGCTGGAAGCGGATCGCGGCCCGGATGTCGAACTCACCCTCGAATCCTATTCCGTCATTTGTTTACTATATGAGTTGATCCCAAGTCAATCATGGACATCCCTCTTCCGCGGACCTGTCACTTGTCCCTTGTCCTTGAAGACGTCTCGCTTGTACATAAGCCAGTTTTTTTAATCATGACTCTCAGGTTTTCCCATTCCCCATCCCCATCCCCATCCCGTGTCCGTCCGAAAAGTCAGACCGCGCTTCGTGTGAGTAACTACAGATTCTCACAGACTTAAGAGTGATGTGAGTCAACTAGCACCTCTCGCAACTCCCGTCTTTCCGTTGACAATCAGTAGTCCACGACGCAGAGCGTTGCCTCACTGACATGCGCGCATCGTTGCTTATTTTCTTGATATTCCTCTTCGTGACGAATGTCAAGGCTGCGGTTGTGAGAAATCACGCGCGACTGGATAGAGGAGAACACAACGTTTCACCGCTGCAGCCCAATTCAAAGACGCGCACCTTCCTGACGACTCTAAATATTTTCTCACACCACCGCCCGGATAGTGAGAAGCCAGTATCTATCCCGTGGCGACGTCCTCGTCGCCCACATGCCCATCCATAATATGACAACGAGGGACGAAGTAGAAGACATTTCCTGTTATAACGCTTGTAGACGATCATTTCCCCATCTTCCATAGACTCCATTGCTTCATTTATGGTCTTTGTACAAAGACGTCGTACTTTGGGTCGAGGTCGGCCCTTCCGAGGTCAAAACTGAAGCAGGTATGGCGATGTACATCTCAATGCCATCTATGGTGAATCACGTGCACACCATTTATTTACACCATGTCGTATTCACCATTATGTCGCAACCAACTATTTACTCTCAGAGTCCAAATGTAAAACCTGATGACCGCTTCTCCCATTGGATGGCTATGAGTTCCCCAGTAACGTTGGAAAGTGCCTCTCTCACTCAAGAAATTTATGCCATGCACCTCAACTCAGATGTCAGATCTCCGTCATTATCGTTGACAGTACGAGTGATTTTATTCTATATCATGTCGATCGGTTCTTACCTCCCCAATCAGAGAACGACAAGAAAGTGATGTGCCTTGTGTACCTTGAAGATCTGGATGCGAATTTCCAGACCGTCCCAGTATCCTCCCTCAGATCTTTGAGCAAGGTCAAAAGGTGGAAACAAAAACCACGATGGAGGGGAGAGTCGAACCTACGCTGAGTTGGCATGGACTCAGAACGGAAGAAATTCCGGAGTATAACAATGTGCCAAAAAGGTGAGTCAATACCCGGCCGGTATCATGATCGATAGTCAAGCGCTGTACATTTTTCTTGACGTACGACATGGAGGTAATTTATGGGTTCCTCTAGGCATATATCGGAAGCAGAGGGGAATACGGCGGTATTCAAGGAGGTTGAAGGGTGCGTAAACGAAGGAGAAACGGGACACTCCGCAAGAGGGTCGCGCACTATTCGTCTGCAAGTGGGAATACAGTTGCGGATCGATAAACAAAGATGAGAAGCGAGAGGCCGAGGCAGGGTGATAGCGGTGATTATTGAAGAAGGATTGGCGGCATCGCCACGTACCTCATTTTTGTTTCAGTAGCTTGACAGAGAAGACAGGACATGCCGCAAATCACGCGGGAAAATGGCGGACATAGAGCCCCTTAATGAGGTCTCCTATCTCAAGTGTCCCCGAGTCTATTCGTACAGTCTCACAGCGAGACCAAATAGGCAGAGAATGCAAGAGCCCGAGTACAGGTACTGAGGGCGAAAAATGAGATTGCATGTAAGTAGTACCAGATCGGCGTAACGTCGATTCAACGTCATATACTGTAGTAGAGAAGACGGTAATTACTACAACACGCATATGTACCCACGCCTCACCCCTTCATTATTTAGCCAGGACTCCCGAGTTTTGGCACTCATCATGTAAGACTGGAGCCAATGTCATCTTCAATATTATTGTCCTCGACTTTGTTGAGGTCGGGATCGCGAACTTACCACTTTCAATTAGTAGGACTGTTTAGTACCGTGACATACGCTAGCTAGGACACTAGCGTAGCATTCTTGCATTCTCCAGATGGACAGCCCTGACTTGATCCCCTTTAGTACATTCACTTGTCTGGCCATTAGGGCCATATCCTCCATCACTATTTGCGTATAGAGATCCCTTAGTTCTCGTGCTGACAACGCACGAGTGTACTGAGATTACCTTGTACTAATTGTCCCTTCAATTGTACTATCGAGTATATCGTTCAAGACCTGGTCCAGGCCCGAGCCCTGTGGACTCGGAGAAGCGAGAGCCCAAGACAGCCTTCATGAACACCATTGTGCTCACATGGAAGGATAACAGAGCACTTCAAGGGGTGATGACGTTGGGTGAGAATTATGTCAATATCAGAAGCACTGAACCACCATGCGGACTATGGGAGATTTGCAACGACGATCGACTCGGTTCAAGTTCTGAACAACTGACCAATACAGACTGTATTACATTGTAACCATGCATGTGTTCTTTGTGATGGATTTGGTGGAAATTCAATTCCGTCACGGTAGATCAGTCAATGGTGGAGAATCACTGGCAGTCTTCCAATCCACTGTCAGTATCATGTCAATGTATGGAGTGACAAGCCACCCCACTAGCGTGAATGGAAATCAAATTACTAGGAATGGCTAGGTCACTTTGCGATTTTCCTGATGGCCTGCTCGACACTGAATGCTACCTTCGGAAATGATATCTTACCAATAATCCCAAATCATGAGCAAGACTCGAAAATGTAGCGCTATGACGCTATCAGCCCCCAGTAGATATGCCGCACTGCCACAGTTGAGAAGGACTACTGGTATCTCCGAAGTCAGATGTACTAGCACTCTGTGGTGTCAGTAAGGTTAAAGCGTCGGTCTACCCGGCTGAACTCTGGCGAATCACGAGGTCTTAGAATGGCTCGCTTAACCGTACCCGGTTCCATGACCCAAAAAATAACAGGTGACATAAACACGTACTAGACGAAACAACGAACTACTGTACAGTACCCGAATTCATGACCCGAAAAACGGTGACATAAACGCGTACTAAACTAAGCGATCATGGACTACCCAAATCTATGACCGAAAAACAGGTACTGTATTATAGTGGGCTTGTATGACGCTGCAAATAGCCCTTGACTAAATATGCCTTCTGGATGCTGCCGCACACCAAGAAAACTCGAAATTTATTAGAGCTAATAATATGCAATCAATACCAGTGTGGAGCGGGCCGATTGACTAGCCCTCATCCGGGCCTAGCCGTTCCTAGCAATCTGGTTTCACGCCTGGGGTGGCTAGTCGCGCATTGGGCTGATCCACCATGACGGACCCGAATTTCCATCGGAAAGAACACATGCACGTACAACTCAGTTGGTAAAATCCCGAAACCTGATTGGTCAGTTGTTCCGTAGTCTGCGTGGTGGTTCAGTGCTTCTGACATCGGCATAATTCTTCTCCAAAGGCCTTCAAGTATGACAAACTGGAGCTGCCTGGGTATAAAAACTGGAGCCACCGCCTCCTTCTCTCACCAACGTTCATCACCCTTGAAGCGTTTTATCCTCTCACATTACTTGCTCTGAACACAATGATGTTTATGAGGACCATTTTGGCTCTCTCTTTTGCTGCTCTCGCTCTCGCGGCACCGACTCCACAGAACGGCCTTGCACGCCCACTCGGGGTGGTAGAGAATGTAGTCGACAGTACGTTCTGTTAGAACCCATGCCCGCCTGGTGCAGGCTTCACTGACCTAACATAGATCTTAACGCACTTTCTGATAAACTTCTTGGGGGGTAACCTGCATGATGGTAGTACCTCTTGTATATCTCCAACTGCTGAGTTTATTGACTTCTGCAGACCAGCCCATGAGGACCCACAAACATACATAGTATAGGCGTGATTATCGTGCATGGTGGACTTTATGTTACAAGAGGCTGATATGTTAGTAGTTCATGGCTGTTGCATATCGGTTATGTCAGGGACCTAGGGTCCACCCTTCACGTTGTCAACTTTTTACTCTATGTGCCAGTGTGAATTTATTCTGTGATCATTTCATCGTAAACACCACATAGACAACATAACTTTTGCGAGATGTGCTTGAAGTAAATGGCTGTGGTAAGCGTGTGGGAATTAACATGACAGTAGGCAGTGGGCTGTAATGTAAAGGACACAGTGAGGAGTCGAGGACCAAGATGACATTGAAGATAAACATAAATAAAGGGGCGAAGCGTGGATCGTGACCACCAAGAGATAGTACCGTTTACGGTTACGGCCGAAAATTGACGGGTTCGTTACATATACGGCCGCAAAAAATACGGGGCTAGACGCGCCGTAAAATACCTGAAGTGGCTGGGACAATGCCGGACCGTGTGCAGCTCGTACTACCCATTCATGCACAACATACAGGTGACAAGTTATCGATTAATTTTTTTCCTAATCTGTCTGTAGTTGCATGAGCGACCCTGTACTGTAAATATGCAATGACAAAACTACCTGGATCCACCAACAATTTCAATATTCGATCGTTTCGACTGAATGAATACACCCGATCTGTCTGTTCATCACCACAGACTCATAACTTGATGCTCTTTGCATGAACCTGAACAGCGGAAGAGGCCGAGGACCCATCGGCGACCCGCCGGTCTTCACTCTCGGCAGGCCTGGGAGTGGCCCCACCGCATACTGAATCCGTGGTTTGCAAGAAAGGCTTGCTGAGTGGCCGGGGAGGGGGTGAGAAGAAAGCCTGAGCAATCAGCATAACCTGATAGTTTGACATTGGCATCTGCTGCAAACGGATGACTGAGTAAAACAAAGTGCTGACACATGTCGGGCCGCAATGATTTCGGTCGCTGGTATCATTTGGTGAGATAGAAGGCGGATGACCACATAGAAGAGATGGGCCGTGACCGTGGATGAGGACAATCCCCCAGAGACGGATGCGGAACTGACGCTCGGACTCCTCAGAGAGCTGCGTCGTAGGATCATGATAAGCCCAAGCTCAATACCAAGGCATACCATGCTCCCAACAAGGCACCAGGATGTGGTGTTGACGCTATGTCGATACAAATAATCGGAAATCCCAGAATGCTAATGAAGAGGCAACGTACCTCGGTGTACAAATGCTAGTACCAACGAAGAAGAACAAGTGCCTGAAAGCTGCTGATCGTGACACGAAGTCCGGGCTTATAGCAAAGGCGCGGAAGAAAAGGCCCTCATGTTCAGGCCACTCAAGCGGCAGGAGGGGCAGAACATTGACACTGGAAATTGACCCGGCGGCGCTGGGTGTCACGGCCTCGGGACGACATGATGTTATCGTAGCAAAATTGATGCCATATTGGAACACTGCCTCGACAGCGATGATGTCGTGTCCGGAGATGAGACAGCAATAAAGCCTTCCCTATCCAGAGGTTAAGACATTGAGATGCGAACTTGATCCTGGACGCCTAGCCCGAGAGCACAAGTATATAAAAATGTCTGGGTCACAGAATTAGGGAGGATTAGACATCTGGTGGAAGGAAGGACCACGGCCCCGATCACCTCCTTTGACGTTCGGCACAGGACCAGCAGCGATAACAGACTGTGGGGAAAGCTGCTGCTACTGCATTAGCGGTAGGGGCAGGCTGCGCTGGAGGGAGGGGCGGCTGTGGAGGGTGCTGAAACATCGTATAGAAGTGATGAGGGTAACCAAGGGGAGGCTGTGACGACCATCTGCTCCACAGCCGGGAGGGGCATGTGAGGACATAGACATAGGGAGGAGAGGGTATAAGCAAAAAAAGAGTAAAACGGCACTTTTGGTGAGGAAAACATGGCGGCGAATTGGAATGAGGCAGAAGTGGGAGGAGGCTCTACTTGGTCACCTTCGCAGATGAGAAGTTGCCCAAATGATATGCATTGACTACACCGTGAATGAGTATGCTTCGTGCGTTCACCACCGTAGCAGAACCCCAACGTTTCACCGCCGCAGCCCAATTCAAAGACGCGCACCTTCCTGACGACTCTAAATATTCTCTCACACCACCGCCCGGATAGCGGCAATGACGAGAAGCCAGTATCTATCCGTTGGCGACGTCGTCGTCGTCGCCCACACGCCCACCCATAATATGATAACGAGGGACGAAGTAGAAGACATATCCTGTTATCACGCTTGTAGGAGATCATTTCCCCACCTTCCATAGACTCCATTGCTTCATTTATGATCTTTGCACAAAGACGCCGTACTTTAGGAGTGAGGTCAGCCCGAGGTCAAAACTGAAGCAGGGTGAGAATGTAATACTATAATGAGAGATGGTGTTGGATGACGACGAACGGGCCGGTACGGCCATCGACTCCGCCAATCACGTGTACTAGTACACCATTTACACCGTGACTGTGTCTCATCGTATTCTCCATTTTGTCGCAACCAACTCGAGAAATTTATGCCGTGCGCCTCAACTCAGATGTCAGATCTCCGTCATTATCGTTGACAGTATGAGTGATCTTATCCTGTATCATGTCCATCTGTTCTTACCTCCCCAATCAGAGAACGACGGCGAGAAAGTGACGTGTCTTGCGCACCTTGAAGATCTGGATGCGAATTTCCAGACCGTCCCAGTATCCTCCAAAAACATGCTGCTGAGGATCAAGGTCCAGAAGGAACCTTTAAGAAGTCCAACTAAGCAAGTAATACACTTTCTGGGGCTTAGGCGCAATGTCGATGCCGCTCTTCGACCGCATAGGTCGCCTCGACACAGCAAAGAAAGAGCGCGAACGAATCAGGGGAGAACGTGGAAGCGTATGTAAGTGGTCACTACTCTCATGACCAACGCTGCAATAAATTATCTGACAACGCACCTCGAAATCGACATTAAGACAGGCAACAGCTCGAGTATGACCGGCAGAAGCTGATCTTCTGCCAGATCTGTCCTGACAAACTCATCTGCCAGCGGTGGTGGCTGGCACATAAATCATCATGACGTTTGAACAAGGTGTATGCTAATCATCTGAACAATTAGCCATTGCCTTGCACTTGTCCTTCATTCCCCTATGTATATAAATTCAACGGCTGTCAATCACAGCACCTTAACAAACTTGTTTATCTCGTCGGGGTTCAGTTTCCTTCCCCAATTCCCTTTACCTGACGGATTTACTTTTTCAAGCTGTATCTATTGACATGACCCGCTACCACTCTCAGACTAGCCAGCTCTACTCGCAGATGTACTGTATGCAAGTCCCATCATGTTCGCAACTATGGCGGATCCCATTACGAGAGAGCCTCCCTCTCACAGAACCGTATCGTGATATCCCTTAGATACACTGTCGCTATCATTCGAGCGATGTTGATGTACTTTAGGGTACCTAGCGGTTTTCGCCTCGAACCAGTAGCCCGGGGTATAATTTGGCTCTCTTTTCCATGAACTTCAATCAACTCGATCCGTTGTTCTCGTGCCCTCATGCTCAGCCAGACTTCATTAATTGTGAGCTTAACTCATGAAGCCCTCTTCCCCGTTCAAATCTTTCGCCCTTTCTATGACAGTTGTATTGACAGTAAGATGAGGCTAGGTTCATGGTAAACACGACATGAGAAAGAGAATTGAACAGCGGCTACTGACCTCGGTCTCTCCACAAAGGCTGAATTTCGACAGGAAAATCGTACAGTACCCAAATCTATGACCTGAAAAACAGGTATTGTGGGCTTGTACGATGCTGCACTAAATATGCCTTCTGAAATTCTGCTGCCTGCACCAAGAAAACTCTTAAAGGAGTTATGTTATTAATGTACAATTGATACCTATGGAGCGGGCCGATGAGGAAAATCGCAACACGTGACTAGCCTCACCCGGGTTAGCCGATCCTAGTGATCTAGTTTCCATTCATGCTAGCGGGGTGGCTAGTCGCAATGATCATGATGGACCCGAATTTCCATCGCAAAGAACACATGCACGCTGGTAATATAACTCAGTTGGTAAAATCCCGAAACCTGATTGGTCAATTGTTGAATCGATTAACGTTGCAAATCTCCCGTAGTCTGCGCGGTGGTTCATTGCTTCTGATATCGGCATAATTCTTCTCCACTGGCAGAGGCCTCAAGTATTACAAGTTCGAGCTGTCTGGGTATAAAAACTGAGACCACCCCCTCCTTCTCTCACCAACGTTCATCACCCTTGAGGCGATTTATCCTTTCGAATCACTTGCTCTGAACACAATGATGTTTATGAAGACCATTTTGGCTCTCTCTTTTGCTGCTCTCGCTCTCGCTGCTCCGACTCCACAGGACGGCGGGGTGCCAGCGGTCCTGGAGAATGTATTCAACGGTACGTTCTGTTAGAACCCATGCCCGCCTGGTGCAAGCTTGACTGACCTAACATAGGTATTAGTGCCATATTTGGTGCCGTTGATGGAAGCTTGGGTACTTGAATGATGGTAGGACCTCTTGTATATCTTCAACTGCTGAGTTTATTGAAACCAGCCCATGAGGACCCACAAATATACATAGTACAAGCGTGATTATTGTGCATGGTGAACTTTATGTTACCAGAGGCTGCCAGTGATATGTTAGTTCATGGCTTTTGTATATCGGTTATGTCAGGGACCTAGGGCCCACCCTTCACGTTGTCAACTTTTTTTCTCTATGTGCTGGTGTGAATTTATTCTGTGGTCTTTTCATCGCAAACACCAAACGGAAAACATGACTTTTGCATGTCCTTGAAGTAAATGGCTGTGGTGAGTGTGTGGGATTTCGTATGATAGTAGGGGAGTGCTAGTAATGTGAAGTTGTGAATCACCGGCAGTGCGAGGATATGGCGAGGAGTCTAGGACTAAGAGAACATTGAAGATAAATAAAGGGGCGAAGCGTGGGTCGTGACCACGTAACCAACAAGAGATAGAACCGTTTACGGTTACAACCATAAAAGACGGATTCGTTACTTATACGACCGCAAAAAATACAGTACGGGGCTAGACGGTGATTATCCGTCGCCGTAAAATACCTGAAGTGGCTGGGACAATGCCGGACCGTGTGCAGCTCATACTGCTCATTCATGTACAACGCGCATTCAGCAAGAAAGGTGACAAGTAATCTTTTTTTCCCCCCTAATCTGTGTTTGCATGAGCGACCCTGTACTGTAAATATGCAATGAAAAACCTACCTGGTTCCACCAACAATTCCAATATTCGATCTTTTCGACTGAATGAATGCACCTGTCAATGAACCTGACAGGGCCGAGGACCCATCGGCGATGCGGCGGTCTTCACTCTCGGCGGGCTAAACCTTCCGTCGCGTCCACGCCGTGCTCGCCTCTTTGTTGGTGACTTCCAACTGTATCTGTCTGCTCTGGACGCAGATTCTCCCACATCACCGGAGCCAAGTCATAAATTCGATACAGCTGCAAGACAGCTTGTTCCTTGTCCTTGGCTTCGATCATCAGATCTATCCATTCCCGGTCTCCTGGAGCGCGCCACCACCAGCCGGCACCCTCTGCCTCCAATTCCATTGGGAGAGTAGTGCAGCGTCGAGCGTGCGCGCGTTTCTCCATTACGGTCACCGCGCCCGGCCGCGGTGACGAAAGATGCTGCTTCGGCTTGATTCCTTTCTTGTGCCAAATCGCATTGATGCGCGGAATGAAGGTTGTCAGAGGCTCGGACGATGGCTGACACACAGAGTCAGCTGTGGCTAATAGTATGTAGAAGACATACATAAATCCAATCGTGGTGATAGTCGAACTGCCAGGGCCTTCAGCTTTCGAGTCTACTCGCCAAGTGCAGAATGACTCACGACGAGAGGTAGGTCAAGCGCTTCAGAAACGGGGAGAAGGTCGTCGACGTTGTAGCACATCTCGACGGAACATGATAGATATTTTGCTTTCTCACTGGTAGATATCCGTGACTTACCTCGTCGTTCTCGATAACCAGGCGTGCTTTGATATCATCAGAAAGTAGGGCCTTGTAGTTCTCTTTGAAACGGGCCAGCGTTGCGACCTTGTCTCCATATACACCCTGTTTATAAGGTTAGTTCAATTTCGTTGTGGTAGAAGAGGACACAGCACGAACGCCAACGTGAATGATGATGACTCCATCCTTTCCTATGCCCATATGTTTCAAGATCGAACAATGGTCTATGAAAATGCTCGCGAGTTATGCCATAAAGCAATGACAAGTTTTTCTGGCACACACAATGCAATTCTCGAATGGATGCATCCACGACATTCTGCTTAGGCGAGGCGATTTGAGTAAACTAGCAGGGTCAATGCAATAAGACAAAATCCCTGAAAATAAGTCAACAAGAAGACCGACTTGACCAGGATGCAAAGTCATCCGATGGCCGTATAGGTTGGCAAGATCGCCGGCGGCCTGTGTGAAGTCACTGTCAGCCCTCGACGACGGCGACGCGCAACGATGTCCGCACTTTAAGCTCTGCAGCAGCGTAGTCCAAGTCATATCCGTACTTGTCATGGGACGCAAAAGGGAAGAGGTCCGAAGATATGCGCATAAACCGGATCCTCGATGAAACCGTGAGTCGTCTAGCTCCTTCACGTCAACTGCAGAAAAATCCAACCTGTTGTCCTCATTCCACTGTTCACGTAAATGCTATTTAGTTCACCGGACGGAGGTTTTACAAGCCCACCTGGATGAGTTTCAAGAGATCGTTTGTATTTCGAATGCCCAAGTTTTTGGCAAAGTCGATGCCATGCTTGAGTATCGTATCTATCCTGCAAGTTCTATGATGATTGACGTTTGGTATGTGAGAGGGGGTAATCAAGGCACAAAAACAAACCGACTGCAGAAGATGGGGTCCGGTTTTGAAGCTCGGAGGATAGTGTTGATACAAGCCTCAAGACCACTCGAGATTAAGGAAACAGAAAATAGTTACACAGACAGGTAACTCACATAGCCCAGACGTCCTAGAGAGGTGTGATATTTTTTACCAAGAATCGCTACGAAACACACACCTCGATACGTCGTCGTCTTAGACTCGACCGGAAGAATATCGTACACGACTGGCTCGACAACTTTGGCCTTGCGTTGACGTTTTTTTGGCGGAGACACGGGCTGGTCGTCATCGAGGTCGGTCAGTGGACTCTCTTCGCCCTTCTCGTCGAGTTTCTTTCGGTCTTGAATTCTCCTTGAAAATCTTCTCTGCATGGTTGGTAAACTGAGTCGCCGAAAAGGTCGTCGTAGGAAGACGTTCAAGCCCAAAGGCATTTTACATTCCAAACAACGTCATCCGTCCGATCTGCCGCTCTTGGATCGACGAATTCATAGGGGCCTAACCCCTGGCCCCTGGCGCAGGCGCACTCGTTAAGTGTGAAAAAAAAAAGTCAAGAGAGCGAATGATACAGTGAGTACGAGAGAGTAAGTGCGACGGTACGGCCAAGTCACCTCAGCGATCCGAGTACAAACACATCCGGTCGTGCGTCAAATCATCGAACATCGAATCATCATGCGTGACCAGACACGAGTCGAGCATCATGTCCCTCACGGTCACGATCTGGCCCTTGTACCGCCCATCGAGCGCCATCACCTTGTTGCGGACCTGAGTTGGCGGAACCGGGACAAGATATATGATCGGCACCGTGAGCGACTCGCGGTCGTCCATCAGCAGCGTCGCCGTTCGTGTCATATAGTCCGACCCTGAATCAAACACGCCCTGCAATTTACCCTCTCTACCCTCACTGTTGCCATCATCCCATTCTGGGAAGCCAGTGCTGTCTCCCCGTGTGCCACGAATCTTGACCATCATTCCAATCTTGTGAGCAGCATAGGCCGGGTCGATGAGCCAATTCTTATCCAATTCTAAAACACAGAGTGTGATGAATTGACGGTATAATAAAACATGCCAAAGGCTTACTGAATGCTGTCTTCCCCGTTCGTTCATGCGGTGGGTATGCAGCTGGCGTCTCCGCTGGCATGTCAGTGCGACCAGTAAACATTCCGACTGGTGTCTGCGCGTTGTATACTGTCGAACCATAGCCTGGACCACCAGGGGTGGGTGCAGACGCTGGAGTCGGAGCTCCGAATGCGGGGGTTGGCGCGCTCTGTTGACGCGTTAGGTAAAGTCGTGAGCAAGGATCAATTTCAAAGGGCTTACCCAGCTGGACTCGGCCCATCCTCCCGATGCGGGTGGTCCTGGACTGACCCAGCCATTATTACTCGGTGCAGACGAGTTATCGTTCCAAGAAGACGGCGGCTTTGGCGTAGCTCCTCCCCAACCGGGTGTCGCACCGCCCCAACCTGATGCAGGAGTACTTTTGTTCGCAGTGGGAGCCCCATAGGGATTTGGCGTCCGAGCAGATGTACCCCAACCTGGCGTTCTGCCGCCTTCCTGGGCGTACGGATTTGGGGTTTGGGAACTCGGGTTAAATGGCGTTCGGCCACCCTCCGTGTATGGATTAGGCGTTTTCGAGGAACCCCATGCGGGCGTCTTCCCCCCGGAGACGACATACGGATTGGGAGTGCGGCCGCCGCCCCAGCCAGTACTTCCAGAAGTCGCGTAAGGGTTCGGCGTCCGACCGCCACTACCAAACCCTCCGTCTCCAAAGCTTCCCCGGGGGGGACCCATACTGTCACGAAAACCTTCAAGTGGCTCGAGCTTGCCGTCCTTGCTGAACGACTATGAGCGGACAAGCCTTGGGCAAAGAGTCAATGGACTTACTTTCTGCGGTGCAGCCTTTCCTTCTCGATCGTAATGATCTTATTGTTGGTATTAAGTTCCACACGAGCTGTAGGGCCGTTGGTGTCCTTGACGGTGCCAACATAACCTTTAAAGGGGCCTTTAACCACAGAGACGAGGACGCCAACGAGCCGATCTCGCAGACCACGGCCCATTCCTGATCCCACCATGCCGCCAGTTATGGCGCCCCCACTCAGAGCAGGGTTCATTTTTGAAAGGTCAGTACCAGGGCGAATGAGATTCCCCTTTGGTGCGAGGGAGACGAGGGACCTGGCTCGAGTCACAAAGACACCACCATTTTCAACGATCTCACGATTGTGTAAGAATGCGAAGAAGGATTGGTGGACGTGAAGAACGCGACCCTTGCGACCCTACAAAGGCAGATGTAAGATACACAAAATATCATAAGTGAATTTTCTCACCTCGCCATCATTTTCCTTCATGTTGTCACCTACTCGTAGTTCATACCCCTCCGCGTCTGTTGCGATAGCACGGTTGGAGTCACGACGCATGGAGATCTGGTGTGGTTGCACTAAGCGTACTTGTCCATTCTGGTCCAAGACGCGGAAAGAGTCCCTCTCTGTCTTGAAGATGACACCAACGGTTTGGTTGCTAGACGTAGTGTGAGGCAATAACCGATCATTAGTCAGAAGGGGATGCCTACTCTAGCTGGACCAGATCATGGAGTTCATAGTTGCCTACGATATTCGTGCCCGCACCAACTTCTGCAGCTTCACGGAGGTCTTTAGAGAACACAGAAACCTGTCGGACGTTGAAAGAGAAATGAGATAGTGGTTAAACAACAGTATTTGACTAACCTCTTGCATAGACATGTCGGACAAGAATGTTACAATGTTACCTGAGACGGACACAACGAGACCGGACTCGTCGGCATTTTTCCCAGACATCACTTTGACATGGTCTCCGGGCTTGAACCGCTTCCTGACACTCCGCGCTGGCATCTGCACCTTTTGTCCTTCAAGGTCGAACGCGCCGACGGGATTCACTGTGACAACATCCAAGTTGATGGACTCGACAACACCGTGAACGCCCGCTTGTTCGCCCTCAAATACCTCGACGTGGTCCCCGGGCTGCAGCACTGCAATTGCCGCCTTCCGGGAGGCCTCGGCAATCAGGGAGAGGTCGACAGTGTTCTCCATACCCTCGCCTTCTTGATTACCCCGAGCAAATCGTGTGATCTCATCCAGCGTTGGGTTCACGTTTTCTGTCACAATCGCACTGAGCTTGAAGTCTTTCTCGATGAAACCATCTTTATATGTGTCGTTTTGGAAGATGTAAGCTTGGTTCCGCTTTGAGACCGTCTTGCGGCCATACACCTTTATGACTTCTTCGTAATTGAAAAACCGCTGCGGTGGGCGAACGCCAGTGGAGGCTGTGAGGCCAGTCTTCTTCCGTTTCTTGCCATCGATCGCAGCTTCGTCCTTGGGGTTGAGATCAATGCGCGGTATGAACTTGAGCCCGACTTCCTCTCCATTTTCGGTGATGTCCACCACTTGGGCAAGGTCTCCCTGATACTTGCCTCTCTTAATGCGGACCCAGTTACCTGGGTTGACGGTTGTTTCTTGCTTCTTGATCAAAAGCAAACTGGCCATCTCGTCGATAGGTACTAAGGTGATGCCGCGGCTGGGGTAGATTCCGACGAGCCCATTACAAGCTTCGCTGACCTGCTTCTGACTGCGAGCCTCAACATAGATGATGCCTGGGAGGGAATCACGCTCAAAAGCGGAAAGAATTTGTAAGGGACGGTTAGAGAACTCCAGGTCAAGGGACTTGCGCATGAGACTGAAAACGAGGTCTCGTTCGCGACCAGGCTGAACGCGATACCGTCAACGCTCAGGTAACAGCCTGAAAGATAGAACGAATACATGCCTTGCATCGAACTTGCCAAAGGTTGGCGTCTTGAACCGAGGGCATTAAGAGGCGTTGAGGGACCTCATTCATGTCCCCAGTGTAGCGAACTGCCAACCGCTTGTAACGTTGGCTAACGTCCTCTGCTATCCGTGCCAAGTCCTGGTCGTTCAACTCTCTTTCGCGTCTATCCAAGCGGGCATGGTGAACTGATCTTCTGACGCCTTCTTCATCATCGACCTCGCCCTCAGGCTCAGCAATAAATTCGTCTGTAGTTCACTTCGAGTCAGAAGATGTTGTTTCACGAGAAGTAAGGCAACGCACCTCTCCCATACTCTTCATCTTCCTCCTCTTCATCTTCCTCCTCATTAACTTCGGCTTCTACATCAAGGAAGCGGTTAATAGCGGCACGTTTGTGGCGACGCTGGTATGAACGTAAGTACGGAGAGTTCGAGAGTCAAGGAGAGTAGGACAGCTTACTTTTTGCCGTTTGCCACCACGAGCCACGCCTTCTTCGTCTTCTTCGTCGTCCTCATCGTCGTCCTCATCCTCTTCATCATCCTCTTCTTGTTCGTCATCCTCCTCCTCTTCTTCTTCTTCCTCCTCCCTTCGCCGTGACTTGCTGTGCTTCCGGCTGTTGTCATGATGAGTCCTTCCATGTTCCTCTTCTTCTATAGTACGAGATAACGAGGTCCCTTCGAATCTTTCTTCATCGAGGTCAGACATGGTAAGATGGGACGAGTGGACAAAGTAACGCCAAAGACCGTGTCACAAGAATCGGCGATCACGTGATCATGGTAGTCCAGGCGAGCCGCTACCGCACCGACTTTTGGCACCGAGCCATAGCAAAGGCAATGGCGTGCTTCGGGGATCTTCCGCTTGATATTCTACCGCTCCTTGTAGCCAACTTCTCTAGACCAGTACACCTCGCATTTCTGTGCCTCGTTAATCGTACTTTTTATGTTTTTGCTGTATCAAAGCTCTACGAACGAATCTCCATTTATCCGTGGGAGCTGTCTGTGAGATCCAGGGTCTGTAGCTCATCATCATGCTTTGAATAACAAATCAAACCTGACCTGTTTCCTACAGGTGACGAAAATATTTAGAACTCTCGCAAGGCACCCCAATCTCGCCCGTCTAGTCCATCGATTAGGTTAGACTATTTCGCATTGTGAAAATCTTACTTACGCACATCGAGACACCAAAGAAATTAGGCACTTTCCTAAAGGCCATCACGACTCTATTTATCCATACGAACAGGAAAGGCGCTTAACTCAAGGCCATAACGATACTTTTTATCCATACGAACAGATCATGGAATGGTGCATCAAAGGTCTTGAAAATTGTGTACAACTCAAATCCTGCACGTGGACCAGAGATGGCTCTTTGAAGTCCGTTATTCTCAGTAGCCTTAGCAAATGCCAGGACCTAAACGACATTGCCATCAATGGGGGGCATTCCGGGAACTACGAGCCGACAGATCTTATTCAGCTACTTCATTTACGGAAGATCTCGTTGATCATGCCCAGCAGGTCCGTGCTCGAGATACTTCCATCTTGGCTCAAAGCTACTGGACAATCATTGACGAGTCTGACCCTGAATTGCAAGGCACGCAGGTACTCCATACATGCCTTTGAATGTGTCATTCATCCATAGAACAGGCAAATTCAAATATACATGTTACGGACTCTCTGTTGGAGTCTATGTCGCAATACCTTCCGCAACTGGAACACCTCAACTTGGCTGGCTGCCCTAGAGTGACGAACAGCGGTGTCTGGTCAATGATAAAAGATAATGTCAGCAATTTGAAGGGACTCGGCCTCAAACGCCTGTCCCCTGCGTTTGCAAGTTTTACATCATTATCTTCGCTCTGGTCACTCTTCGCTGACAAGGCGCTTCTGAACAGGATATTGTAGCACTGAGCGAAGCCTGCTCGAAAGCTGGCGGTTTGACGTCCCTGCTCTCTGTCACGTTGACCACACTCTCAAAATACCCAACTAACGCGTGGATAAATGGCATTCTATCCCTTCTCGAACAATCCCCGCTTGAGGCTTTTCAGGTCTATGCATCTGAGTCCTCGCAGGAAGCGCTCGCCGACCGGTTATGTACGCGAATCGTTGATCAGCACCGTGGCCATCTCGTTCGGCTTTCGTTTCATCGGCTACGACTCAGTCTCGATGCCATCAACTATATGTGCCTCAACTGTAACAAGTTAGAGCAGCTCTTTGTGCTTATAAATCATGCAGATGCGGTCTGGTTTTCCTTTATGCCTCTGGAGCGCACTCTCATCTGGTCTTCTTAGGCATCACTTGTACCAATACTTGCTAAAGCAACGCAGCTGCGTACGTTGCATATCAATACTGCTGGGCGACCACCGCAGTTCACTCCCGCGACGTGCGCGTTGGACATTATTCGTCGATGCAATGCGACAATTTGTCAGATTGGAATTGGAGCAATGGTCTGGAATGTAGGTCTCTCCCACTGGCTCTTAGAAATGCTTTATAAGTAAGCGTGGATCCAGGTGGAAAGACATGTATCCGTGGTGGACAGTATTGTACGGGTGGACCGTTGTCTCGCTGAAGCTGAAAACCCCGATATCCCAGAGCAGTTCCTCGTTATTCGCATGTAGGAGTAGTTTGTGTAGTCGGTGTGAACATCCAGGTCACGTGGCATGATCGCGTCGGTTGTTGGGTCTACCAATCACAGCCACTCTCTCTGATCTTCTCATGGGCATATCACCTCAAGGACAACGCCTGCGCACCATCATCTTAACAGTACCCATCATGGTCGCGACATCTGGTTTGCAGCAATTCCTGCGTCCCTTAAACACCGGCTCACGCATCCCTCGCCAGTGGTACTTTACAAACGGCTCGTGCTCGGAGAACGTCAACGCCAACTCCCTCGCCCCGGCGAACACAATACAGACCGTAAAATAATCGAGTTTGGCGGCGAAGATTGACTCCCCCTGGAACAGGAATAGTAGTATTCAATGCATTTTTGAACCCCCGCCAGCTCATGCATGCATACGTAGATGTATCACAAACAAAGTTCTAATATCCCCTTGTTCGGAGTCACAGTAGCTTCTATTTTATCTACCAATTGGAGAGAAGGGGACGGTGATTATTTGGACTCCGGAGAGGATGGTTGCTGCTCCTGCTGCTCCTGCCGGTGGAGAACGCGCACGCCAGCGATGCGAGCAGGATTGAATGTCCGGTCACAGTCCGCATATGCGATACCGGCTCCAAAGCCCGTGGTGAGAGCGACGGGCCATGCGCGTCCTGGAAAAGCGGTTTAGAACGTCACATTTTGGTGTTTGGAACGGAAGAGTTGCGGCGTGGGGTCACGCACGGCGGAAGAGGATGACGGATGCGACGACGCCAACGCTAAAGCCGATACCACTGTTCAAAAAGATAATCTTGGTGTTATGGGCCCATGGAACGTTTTAAGAGGATTCGCAATGAGCGCGACTCACGATTTGACTAGTAAATCTGCCACTGCTCCGCGTTTCGCATCATGAGCCTGAAGGAAAGAATGGGGGAGCTACGTACAGCAACGGTCATACTAGTAAAAAGGTGTCGGGGGGGGGGGGGGGGGGGAGGGAGGGAGGGAATGAGCATTCTAAAACAGACCTATACAGAAAAAAACGCACCTTTTGGGCGATGATATCCTCACTGGAAACAGGTTTTGACGGTGTCGATGAGACCATGGCTGTTTCTGGAGCTAGGCGGGTAAACACGGGTAAATATAGGAGCATCCGATCCAGTCGCGCGACGGGCGCTAACCGCTTGGAGCTGATCTAGAACTACAGTTGGCACGGCTCACGCTCTTAAACGAGACATTGGCACTTGTTGGCACTTGATCGGCCCCTCATCACCCTAGAAGCGTAGGGGTGCGAAAGACCACCAATCACGCGCAGCGCCTCCGCTTGTTTTCATCCCAGTCAGCTGTCGCGTTTTACGGCACGCCCAAGCATAATTCTGCTACTAGTAAGCAAGGCCTCCACGATAAGTGGGCCTTCTAGAGGTTAACGTAGAATATACGGGTGTCAATGTTGCCGCCATGCCGTCACCCAATGTACCTGGCATAATCAAAGTTGACAGCCCCTTTCCAGCTCGGGCTCGAGCTGCGGCTGCGTACTGTACTGGTCACTACAAAAGGTTCCTTCTACTTTCCGTCCAACGGTCCAGGTCATGTGGAGCCCCTCATCTGAGTTGATAATTTGACATCCCACTCTCGTGGGCGACAGGTTCCTTTTTGACCATTGTGTTTGTGTTGCGAGTTGATGTGTCAGCTCTCGGGGGTCGTGCCTCGCAGCAGTTGTAGGAGTCATATAAATATTAAATAGCGATGACTCGACTGCGTATGTGCGCCTTTTCCCTATGTACAGCTCATGAGTGCAAGCGCGAATCAAAGATTTGGGGTTTGTGTGTGTTTCTTTCTTTTCGGATCTACCTGGCTCACGTTTGCCGTGTGTAGGCTAGTTTCGGCACAGTCCGGTGGCCCCTGTGATCTTAGAGAGCCAGATACAGAATCGGGATTATATCTTTGAATACCGCCGGACGTGGGGATGCATCCACAGTGAATCGCGATATCTTGAAGTCAAGTCTACAATCCAGTAAACTGTTGTAGACGGAATGCCGTAACGGCGTTGTATCATAGCCTCGGTGCGCACATACTTGAAATAGTCAAAAGGCGTCTTGGACGCAGTGCGTTTGTGAGCTTATGAAGTAAACGAAGTGACGAACCTGGTGAATGATACGCGTGCATTTTGTAGGAAGACTGGGAAGAATGAAAGATGACCTGGAGACAAGTTGACATGATGATTGGTCTCTGTTGTACTACTCCGCTTAGCACTGGATCCAGTGCTTGTGATTGATTCGTTTAGTGCCTCCATTGCTGTAAATAAATAAATCAGATGATGACGGAATGCGTATGCGAGACGTCTTTCGCTTCTAGCTAGGCGCCCCGGCGCGGTGGGTTTTCCGGGCGTGGGTGAATTCACAGGTCTAACACGTTGGTTAAAGGAACAATACGGATAATGGCCCCAATGAGGCCAAACTCCTCGACCTTTTAGCGGGCTTCATGCAGGCGCGACCAATGATCCCTCTCACTCGCACTTCTATATTTATTCGAGAGGGGTCCTCGGCGGTTCTCTTGACTCGAAACCCAATATCCATAGCACCACCTGTTGTGGTTATTATACCCCGCTTACGCTGCACCTCCTCCGAGTCCCCACATTCCATCCCTCCCTTGGTTATTCCCTCATCATGGTCCGCATTGACGAAGCTGGGATGTACTCCCCTCCTGTCTCCCCCATCAGACGTGCCATGAGCATGCTCACAAGTCGTGGACAGTTCTCATTGGGGATGCCGGACATCCTCCTGAACGGGAGCGCGCTGGACACGGAAGAGGACGAGTCATCGGGACCGCAACTTCTTGTTATCCCGCCCCCTCCATCCCGCCAAAGGTCGAGTAGTGGATCGAGTGGAGCAAGTCCAGGACTAGGATTGGCATCCCTTGGACGAAAAGCAGTATCCCTTGTTCGG
The DNA here is from genome assembly GCA_022376515.1 of Lactifluus volemus. Classification (NCBI taxonomy): domain Eukaryota; kingdom Fungi; phylum Basidiomycota; class Agaricomycetes; order Russulales; family Russulaceae; genus Lactifluus; species Lactifluus volemus. The sequence goes on from WTXI01000169.1 coordinate 43,869, forward strand.
TCCAAGAGCTCGAGTTGGAGTGGTGTCCTTAAAAGGCAAGAACAAAGTCATAAGCGGAGTCATTCCGAAACTACCGTCACATTGGCCGCCGCCTCCCCGAGGGCGGGCACTACTCAATCACCTCGGAGAGTTCCTTCGCCCTCTCCCCGGTCTCCATCACCTGTCTCGATGCACTCCCTCACTGATGAACATCGTGTATCCCTGGTACAGGACGCGTCCCCCGCGGTTCCTGATCTCCTTCAGAGAGGCACACCCATGATCAAGGTGTCCGGTCGGAAGCAGAAGAACGTCGTCTGTAAACTGGACCCAGATCAAGGCCAAATCATCTGGGAGTCCAAAAAGCATAGGATCAGTACGTCTTTTATTGCCATCCTCCGATGATCCATTCATCCATTTTGTCTATAGTACCGATCGAAAATATTAAAGAGTTGCGCACAGCTTCCGATGCTCGATATTACAGAGAGTTGTTCCAGATCTCTCAGCAATGCGAGAATCGATGGCTTACTGTGATATACACCCTTGATGGTCGCTGGAAACTATGGCATGTTGTCGCACCCTCGGTTGATGTCTTTCAGATCTGGGATTCCACCCTTCGTAAACTGCACGCCATTCGCCAGGCCCTTATGTGTGGGCTCGGTAATAATTATCTCCGTGAATTCGTGTGGGAGAAGCAGTATTGGAAGGCCGCCGACGAGCAGGCTGATCAGAAATTGTATTTTGAAGACGTCGAAAAACTTTGCAGACGGCTCAACGTGAACCCGTCGCACGAACAACTGGATCGCCGTTTCAAGGTACGTCCTATTTGTCTTTTTCGTTTTACAATGGCTCATAGCCAGCGCAGCAAGCCGACATACAGAAGCGAGGATTCCTGGACTTTGACGACTTTAAGCGCTTCGTTAAGCTATTGAAGGCCCGACCAGAAGTGGAGCGTCTATACAATAAGCTTTGTTCGTTTGATAATGGGAATTTCTCCTTCCGGACATTTGAGCACTTCATGCGTAAGCACCAAAAGGTGAGTCGACCTTTGACATATCACTTCATACCCTACTTATCCTCGAGTAAAGTCAACTGCAGATGTAGACGATTTGCAACGCCTGTTTCTCCGCTATGCTGTATCTCCTCACGAGAACGACATACCGAGGGTCGTTCAGTCCCCGACCGACGTATTTCTCGATCGGACTGAAGAGACATCGCCTGTGCCAACAACCGCAAATCCTGACGACCTCGCTACCGCAATAATCTCCCTCGAAGGCTTCACTGCCTTCCTGCTGTCTACGGATAACTCTGCCTTCACTGATCAGGATGGATCAATTCACCACGAGATGACGCGACCGCTTTGTGACTACTTCGTCTCCTCATCTCACAATACATACCTGGTTGGGCACCAGTTGGTTGGTGACAGCACAATCGAAGGGTACATTCGGGCGCTACTCCACAGCTGCCGTAGCGTTGAGCGTAAGAATATATGCTCACCCGTCTTTTGAACTATTTCTAACCTTTGCTGCAGTTGACATCTATGACGGTGACAAGGAGCCGGTCGTCTATCATGGCAACACACTGACTACCAAAGTGTCTTTGCGTGAGGTTTGTGAGGCCATCGCAAAGTACGCCTTCGCCGTCTCGCCATACCCGATCATCATCTCGGCGGAAGTCCACTGTAGCATTCAGCAACAAGAGATGATAGCGTCGATCATGCGTGAGGTGTTTGGCAAGGCTCTTGTGAGCGCCCCAGTGCACGGCCGTCAAAAAATCGAGGTTCTCCCAAGCCCAGAAGATCTAAAGGGGCGGGTTTTACTCAAGGTACATTCGTCGTCTGTTTTGTCTTGTGATTACCTCGGCCTAATTCTCGCAAATAGGCGAAGAATCTGTATGTGTCGGAGAATGAGGAATTGCAACCACATGCTATCTCTGTTGACGCGGAGTCCTCGCCAACATCCGCAGAAACATCGACAGACGGTGAAATGTTCTCTGGTCCGTCCTTATAGACCACTCTCAGTGAATGTTTTGGGCTTATGCCTGTCTCTCTAGAATTGAAGCACGAACTGGCCAGGGCATTCACCGAAATCAAGCAGGAAACCACCAGATCCAGAAATGTTCTCAAACTGCGTACCCCTTCGAATCCCCTTCCTAGCAGCGCCGAGAAAGTGAAGGTTAGAATGTCCATGTCACTAGTCGAGCTGCTGGTGTATACCGTTGGTGTCAAATGTCGCGGAATCAACAAGAAGGAACACTACGCACCCGAGCACATGTTCTCCCTCTCAGAAAGGACTGCCAATAATATGTTCAAGCGCGATGGGGTACTTGACCTTGTCAAGCACAATCGCACACATCTCGTACGGTTGTACCCAAAAGGCACCCGTGTCTCCTCGACGAATTACGAGCCTCACCGGTATTGGAGCGCTGGCATCCAACTTGTCGCTCTCAACTGGCAAACTTGTGGTGCGTTTTTTGACCCCGAAAGCCTGCAATAGCGCTCTAATCACGACAAGTAGATTTGGGCTACGTAATCAACCACGCGATGTTCCAGCGCAACGGACGTTCTGGATATGTCCTCAAGCCACTCGCCCTTCGATCTCAGGACAAGAGTTTGCTCAACAAACGGACCCAACATTATTTGGATATCACCGTATGTAACCCCTATATCTTTACCTCGTCGCCAAGCCCCTGATATATAAAAAAAACGTGTGTGGGCATCCAGGTGATCTCGGCTCAGCAGCTCCCGCTGCCAAAAGACGCGAATGGCCGCGAGGTCATCGATAAATCCGCGCGTAACCCTTACGTCGAGGTCACGGTGCATTTCCCCGATTGGGGTCTCTTCTCGTCGCCGCCCGCGAGCACGTCCGCCATCCAAGTATCCTATCGCACCAGCGCGGTCAAGAATAACGGGTTTAACCCGGTTTGGGAGGAAGCGCTCAGTCTGCCGTTCGAAGTCATCGGCGATATGCGTGAGCTCGTCTTTGTGCGCTTCGTCGTGCGCGAGGACGGCGAGGATGAGAAGGAGGCGTTGGCCGTGCATTGCGTGTCGCTTGCGTGCCTTCGCGAAGGTGCGTGTTGTTACATCTGGTGATTTTTTGAGCGTGGTGGATGCGACCTAGCTCTTTTAGGGTTTCGTCACTTGCCACTGTATGATGCGCATGTGTCGCAGTACCTCTTCTCGACGCTATTCGTGCGGATCGACCTTCGAGATGCTACGAGCTGATTCTCTCTTCGACCTATTCTTAACCCCCGTCCTCAACCCGTTCGCGTCTCCTCCAACGCTCCCGACCTATTTGACTTATCAACAACAACACTCATTTAATGGAAATTTTATGTATAGAGCCAAGCGCGCGCAGCATCGTATGTAGCACAATGTCATGCAAAAAAAATCAAGCAAGATCTGTACAGTTCATTGAGGTCTCTCGCATAGCACGATAGCAATAATTTTCTTGCCGGTAGTACACGGCTTATATATCATTGAGTCACTTAAAAGCACTGATTGGTACTATGCAAAAATATAGCCATATTTTCTTACAACAGTTGTTGCTGGCATATCCTGTACTTATTTCTGCACAGCGTGTTGCATTGGTAAGGAAAACCGAATTTGTAAAGAATTCATATTACAGCAAATTGCCTTTGATCAGAAAGTAACAAGTAGGTGGGTAATACATGCGAAAGGATGAAAAAAAAGCCGATCAGTGGAACGGGGACGTGAAATAGAACTACAGCTTGTTTCGGTCTAAAAGGATTAAGATGGCGGGGGCGTCTCGGGACCTGCATGTAGATTTGAGCACCAACATGCGGATACGACGAAAAAAAAAAACCTACCAAAGAGACCCTGACGCGGAGGAGGTGCCATGACAGCTTGTGAGGGAGCCGGACCCTTTACGACAGGGTGGACGTGGGGATTTGCTATGGAGTATGCAGGTCAGCGACGAGGGCCTGGTGGATCAAATGCATATACTCACGTCTCCATTGGGCCCAGGAGGGCAATTCAGGGCGAGGGGCCTCGATGGCGGGTGGGGGAGGGGGTGGAGGTGGAGTAGCCGCAGCCGCAGCCTTGCCTCTCCGCCGACCTTGACCCGGTTCAGGGCGTTTAACAACCGTACGCCAAGCGGGGCGGGCGGGGGCCTCTGGCATCGGGGGCTCGTCAAGTGGAGGAGGGGGAGGCCCCGGAGGCGGCGGTGGCATCAGCTCGTCGGGGAGGTACTATAAGGCAAGATATGCGTGGTTAGCATGGGGAGCCGACGATATTGGAGATCAGGATAGATCACCTTAGGACGCCAGTCGGGCGAGTATTCGCCCCCTGCACTATGCTTCGCTTTGACAGCCATCAGCTCGGCGATCTCGCTGCGGACGGGTAAGGGTGAGGTATGGTTAAAGGGTGTTGAATATAGTGAAAATTTGATTGGGGACGTACTGTTGTAACGCACGCCGCTCATCTCGTAACTTTCCGACTTCCTGGAGGAGGATGCGGACTTCGCTTGCGAGTGCTTTACTAAAATCATTCAAATACCTATACGATTGGGAAAGAAATGGGTTCGGTCAGAGAGGTAGATGCGGATTGAGAGTGCAGACGTACTTGGGAGTTGTGGTAGGAGAGAAAGGGCCAGTTGGTGGTTTTTGTGAGGCCATTTGTGAGGAGGAACAATAAGATTTGGTGGTGCGGGAGTAAGGTGTGGTGGTTGAGATCAAAGGTGCGGCAGCCATGCCTAGTATTGTCACGGCCAGGAGAGCCTCGCAGCTTGAGCGTTTTTACCGTAAAAGGAGATATTGTGTGACAAAAATATCCTTTTAAAGCGACTTCTTCTTGCTAGATCGTCTAAAGCGTGACAACACTAGACCGGGCCTAGCCGGACCTTGGCTGGACAATTCTCGGGATCGTCCTTTCCTGGCTTGCGGTGCGGACATTCGGCCTCCACGCGCAGAGACAGGTAGAGATGGCACACTCATTGCAGGAGTAGTGTAGTTAGTAGCTTCCACCGATGTTTTCGAGCAAACGGCTCGCAGAGAGAGTAGCTGAGAGGTGTGGTACCAAAGGTTTTCAGGCTGTGCAGTCTTTTGCAGGTCGCTGTTGTGCCAGTTAATGTTGATGTAGGATCTCACCGACGTCCCTCGTCGCCTTTTTATCATCTTCAACGGTGCCAACCTGGCACGGCCAGGGTATAGTCAGGCACTGCGGATGGCACCAATCTTGGTCACGTGGCACCTGAAAGAATGCCATGCCAGGGACGGTGCCAGCGATCCCTTCCATTCTCGTGCACATTGGCACCGACCGAGTCCCCGACTCAGATAGATCCGCACAAAAGTTTACTGGCCGCCACCTATCAGCTACCATTTCATGATGACCGATTCTTGGTAAGTGCTGTGATGTTTTTTTTTTGTCTATGGACTCGGAGTTGCATCCAACAATTTCATCACTCTGCCTTGGTTCGGCTCTCACCCCGCGCTATGACCGTACACCCTTGCGTACACCCAGCAACTCTCATACCCCTGCAGAGACGCGGATATTTTCAAATCGTTCGGGCATGGCGACTTAGGCATTGACCACAGATATTGTGTGACTACGTCCTGAACTTCCAGAACAGAAAGATTCAGGTATCAATTTTGGAGCCACGTCGGACACGCTCCGCAGACGGGGGACACTTCCACCGCAGGAATAGAACGCTACGAGTATGAGATATCTTAGCCCTGAAGATTGGGACATGTGTGTTTTCGGACCAATCAGTTTGCAATGGCACTGGGAACGCAGTAGCGGCCTGGCCACCTGTCAACATAGTGCCGTACTTCTTTGGCGTGTCACCTGTCCACTTTCAGGTTCCACTGAGTCCAGGGTAAGGACGAACCCCCTGAGTATATTTCAAACTAGCTATGAAGCAAACAAAGGCGCAAATGCGCACAACAAGGCAGCTGCGTGTCCTGCATGCGCTTTTGCACGTGGGTCGGGAACGTTCCGGGGAAGAGGCCGGCGACATCTCAGGCTGGCCCCTCTGGCTGGCCCATGTTTCAGCTTCTTTTATCCTCGTCTCCACTTGCTTTGACAGCTGGATCACAGCAGAGGTTCTCACAGAGACCGGTGTTTCCGGTCAACACTTACTAGACAACTCCCAGACCTGAAATTTTTAACCACATGAAACTGGGCTGCACTTTTCCGTTCACGGCTGAGCTGACACTCCCTGCCTTCTTCCCATTTACGACTTTTACTCCTCTCGGATACCAGTATCCGTTCCTTTGTTTCCTCTTGTAACTTACGCTTAGCCACTCAAAAAGGTCCTGTATGTTTCTTTATCATCCACGTTGCCCTCATGAAGTATGAATCGTAGGGCAATCTGTATCAACGATGCCCAACTTGATGAGATCTACTACTGTAGACACTCTATGACATCCCTTCCTTTTCTACTTTGCTTCTACCCCGGTCTTCTCATTGGATTTATGCCAAAGTTGGTTGCGACTTGCGTGGCTGGCTTATCGCCTGTAGGGTCATCCGCGCTGTTTTGCCGCGCGTCGGACCACTGTCAATGTCTTGTCAAGATCTCCTATTCTAAGGGTGACACCTCGTTGATCGGAAACGCACCAAACTTCGTGCAGTAGTTTCTCTTCGCTGCTCCATTCGCCACCCTCAAGGAGAGTGTCGTTTAATATACTATCAAAATTCGCTCCCAGGCTTGCTTTAGATTAAGGGGTTGGCTCGTTAGACCCCTTTAGCAGCACGCCCCAAGACCGACAAGTCCAACCCTGAAAGCTCTCAACTAGGCGTTGAATTTAGCGATCATCTTCGCACTTTTACGGGGAGTGGAAATTTCGACTGCGAACCAGTGTTCCACGCGTGTTCCGCTGTCGATGGGCACATTCAGTACCACCTCTGAGACTCCACGGACGAGGACATAAAGGAAGGCGATCTCTGGACGTGACCTAGACGTCCCCGATGTACACGCCATCTTCTTTCTTGTCTTAACGAATGAGTAGATCTATTTCTTCGCTCACAGCTGCACTGTTTTTCTCGCCTGGGGGTGTGCTGTTGTTTACACATACAGTATTCGAGTCGTTCTCGACAGAATTCCGCCTGAGCTTTAGGAAAGGTGTAGTATCTCTGACAGTCGGGATGCCGCGCGCTGCTTTAGTATTCTTAGTCCACAAGTATGCACAGCAACAACGACTGCAGCAACAAAATACCCAGTGTTGGTTCCGTTTCTACCATTGGATCTTGATGGTGCGGTAGAGTCATTAAAGACGTGTGATTACATGTTGACTAGTGTGTATCTAAGCCAGACATTTCATAAATCAGCTTTTCCCGACATATGTGGCCTTTAGACAATTTTACACGTTCGAGACCAGTTGACAAACCTCCGATACTTGGACGGCTCTGACTGGTCCAACTCGGGATTTTAGGGCCTCATCAATGTTGATGGCCCTTGCCTGGCGCTAAGTGACAAATAGATTGCGGATTCAGATGTGGTGCCAATGGACGACAATCAAGACACACATTCCCGTGAACCGTTGTATTGGCGCATCCAGGGCAGTGGTGGGTGATACTGTAGCGCTTGCAAGCCGCCCATGGAGTAGGCACGATACGTACATTTCACACGAGTCACCCATTTGAGAATCAAATCCAGCTGCGCGGCGGCCAATAAGTTACCGTTTCGTAGCAGTACAGTATTAATCGATCCTTTTGGCACCCATAGAATGAGAAAATATAAGCATCGTGCATTTCTGTTCCTCGGATTCTCAAGTCTCCCTTCTCAAGCCGTGGTATTCCCGTGCCCGGTGTCGTAATCAATTCATATCGTGACCTTTCTTCTTCGCCTTTTTTTTTTCTTCTATCGAACGTCACCTTCACCATGCTTTCGTCTCTGTAACTGCGCGATTCCATAAATATATGGAGCAGCTTGTGCACGTCCTCCGATCAAGAGTGCCCAGAAGACAGATGTTAGTGGCGTGCTAGTACTATCCATGCATGGAACCCCAATGTAGCATGGTAGTATGTATTCGAATCATGTTTTCAGTGTACTGCGTTCTAATAGTCTAACTACACTGACCTTGCAGATGATTTCACACAATGCCTTACTCATTAACGTCGGAGAAAGCTGGCTAGAATACGGCCGCGCCCGATCCGGGACTCGGGCTCCGAGTTTAAGTGGCCAATCCTGGGGAACATCGTTAAGCGACAGGTGCCAATGCACTGTCTCCCAAGTTCCGAATCACTCGCCCTTCCATGTGCCAACCAGCATCCTTGGACTCTCAGGCGTTTTAAACATATCATACATTTTCACAAGGCTGTACGTGTTACATGCGCCGACGTCTTTGCGCTACTACTAGCGACATGCCTTTCTAACCGACGCGCATGAATCGGGCTACACCTCGTCGGCACTCACTTCGAATTGTGACCTCTCCTTTGTACCCATGAAGGGGGCATCGCAGCGTAGAATGCGGCGAGGTTCTACCCGCGGATGAGGCGCGTGCGCCGGTCGGATCAAATTTATTACTGCTTCATGTCTGGGTGTGGCGCGAAGTCCCAGAACGCGTTACCTGAGTACTTCCGTGTCGCGCGGTCATAACACCGCACTCACTCCGTAGCCTGATTCGTGGGTTGCTGAATCCCGAGGACCTGCCCATGGCAGAAGTCCCACGCGCGACAGTACGCGTTCGCGTTGAAACTCTCCGATCTCAGCTCCCTTCTGCCGCTGGTTTCCAATCCGGGAAAGCCCGGTCTCAGGCTCTCGTACAATGTGGCCCCGATACACGGACTTTCATCATTAATTGAGACAGCACCCGATAGTCGGTGATTATCTTGGACCACAAAATAGGCAGTGTCACCACACGGGAAAAAGCAAAAAGCGCCTCAACATGGCTTATCTATCCTCTTCGTTCTAATGAGGGTCACAAGAGATGATTTCATCGCCTATCGCGGTACTCCGGAATTGTACGGCACGAATGGTGGCGATTTCTCACCTCCCCATGGCACGAACTCATTCAATTCGTACGACCAATGTCGGTAGCTAAGTGTCGAGGTCGAATGAAGATACGTAGCGTGTCGCTGACTGGCTAGCCCTATTCTGACACCCTGACGCTGGACGAAAGTGATAGGATAAAAAATAAGCGAGGCGGTGATATTTTTTGCGGTGTAGTGATCATTTGTTGTCGTTGACGCAGTTATTGCGATGCTAGCGAAAATTTCAAGAACTCCCTCGCAGTCCGCATCCCTCCATGGAATCTGTACGTAGTACAAGAACCTCCCACCCATCGGCAATATTCCCGTCCTACAGGCGATTCGTATCTCAAACCCAGTCCTTGTTATCACATCCATAACTAGCAATGTAATATTCTATATTTACAGTAATTCTGATATCGGCGTATTTATTAATAGTGAAGCAAGCCGCCTGAGCCGCCTGGCGTTCAGTACGTTCAGTGCTCGCCATGCAAGAATGCGCCAGACATCGAAATATGCAGAAGCTTATCATCGTTTCGCGTCTTGTCATGATTGCACTTCTATCTCACCTGATTCGATTATCTCCTCTGTGGGCCACCCAGCGTCTTCCCTTTCTCTTCATCCGCAGTAACTTGCCCCCCACATTGATATCCCACTTTCTGCGGCAGCTACTTTCTCTGGAATATTGATATTTTTCGGTCGCACGCACCCTATCTGACTTGATGAACGGCTACAGAGGACAGGAGGTGGGTAGCTCGAGGTCACGGAGGCTAGGTAACGGTTGATGAGGACATCCTTCAGGACAGTGGCACATGACGAGGGCTAATAGCTTTCGGAAAGATTTACTCATAATAGCAATTGGCAGCAGCGTTAGTATCGCCACAGTTCGGCTCGGAAACCTTTCAGAGCCCGAATAAATCGAATTCGAGCCGAGGCGAAGTGGTTTTTCCAGCCAGCTCGGTGCGAGTAAGTTTATCGAAAGAAATCAGACAAAGTTCAATTGGGTTGCTCGGGAAGGTGCTGGGACGTATTTTGGTGTCGGAACGATGGGTTATTGTCGCGAATCAACTCGCCAACCGATGTCGCCAGCGTTACCCTTGTACTTCCAGAAATGTGATATTGTAAGGCGAGCTTGGTGGCATAGCGACCACCTTGTACCTTAACCACACACGCCGTTTCCGTGAGGAATCAGAAAAGTGTCAGATAAACATTACTGATGCATCACTGGCAGCAAGGCTCCGGCATCGAGTTAAAACTAGGCGAACCAATGGCCAATTGTTGTGCTGGCACAGGCTCAATGGGGATAACGGAATTGGGCCTCAAGCTGCAAGACAGTCCCGCTGTGCGCTTACTGGTCGATTGTACTAATTGCGATGCTACCACAATGTATATAATGCGCTTGATCCTCCCAACCGAATATCTCTTTTACCACACTAGAGGCGGTGTCCTTCCTTTCTCGAGCAGGACTCGGGTTTGGCCCCCTCACTTTACTCTCGGCGGCGACGACTGGTCGTCCTCTTTTATCTTGTGCCAGTGACCCTGAGCAATCGCGGCTTCAAAGCTTCAACCCACGACACCTGAATGGCGCATTCCAACGCAACAACCACGCTGATCAATCGTCTGCCCTCTACCCCGTACTCAGGGCTCGAGAGTGGTTTCATATCCGTGAGTTGCGCAAAGTTTTGTCTTTGTCTGCACATGCACCGTTGACGTATCTCGTATCTGCCCCTTTGACAGGCAATTGTCGCAGCAGCGTTTCTATCAGCGATCTCGGTGGTCTTCCTTCTTCTTGTGCGCAGGCTGTTTTTTCTTCCGTACAAGCACTGATATCTCACCAGTTTAATGTCTTCCGTCCCTCCCGTCTTGGAGACCAAACCAACATACCTATCATTTTCGCCTCGTTACTTACGTCGAATCTCTTGCAATCTATCGGTACCCTGGTGGATCTTCGGTGGGTGCTGGGCGGTGGGGTCTTTTCCGGATCACTATGCAGTTTTCAAGGTTCGTTTTCTGATATCGTAGACGCATACCTCATGATTCTCATCACCGCTTTTTATCAAATAGGCGGCATAAAACAAGCTGGTAACGTCGGCACAGCTGTCTGGTGAGAGACATCCCTGATACAATGTGGCCGCGAGTTCAATTGCTTTACAGGTCCTTTTCACTTGCCCTGCACTCCTTCAATCTCCTATTCTTGCGATCACGTATATCAAGACGTAGCAAGTGGCTCACACTCGCCTTGGGATGGTTCTTCGTCGTCTTCGTCGTCAGTATCGGCCCTCTGGCAATTCAGAAGAAGTCCGACGGACCCTACTTTGGCCCTTCCGGATTCTGGTACGCCCTCATATCACCCATGTCGATGCCCCCCACCTAATTTGCGTGCAAGGTGCTGGATAACAGTGCAATACCCTACTTCACAGCTTTGTCTGGAATACATATTGGAGTGGATGTCCGCTTTCTTTAGCTTCTTACTCTACATGACCGTTCTTCTTCGCGTACGCGGAAACCTCATCCAGAAAACCAACGGAAAGTGGTCTCTACGATGGGTCTCACGAAGTGAAAGCTGGCAACTTGCCTTTGCAAGGGACTATCTTGACTCGTGCACCGTCAAGATGGCTGCCATTATCGTGTGGTAAGCTTCGATACACTCACCCATATGGATGCTGTCTGATGCGATCCCGTTATTTTCAGGTACCCCGTAAGTGTTACGTCCCTAGAAGCGAGACCTGCCTCTTTACTATGTTAGGTGACATATACGGCGCTCATTGTTCCGATTTCGATCGCACGCTTTGCAAGCTATGCTGGTGCCCCCATCCCTAACAGTGTCACTTTTTTGGCTGACATTGTATTTGCGCTCGAAGGTCGGCTTGCTTCTGATAACGAAGTAATTGCGTTTACCTCACCCGTAGTCTGACGACCGTTCATTTCAGGTTTTGCTAATCTATTGCTCTTCTTTGGCACACGCCGCTTCATACCCGATTTAACCAGCATCCCGGATCTTTCAACACCTCGATCGCGCTTAGACAAGAATTCACCCGAAATGACCGGTATCTCTCCCTTCGTACTCATGCCCAGTCATGAGCAAGCAGTCGACCCGGCTGTATCCGATACGACTGTGTCTGTCTCCCAGGAGAAAACAGAGGCTCGTCCCACGAGGATGGATTCAGTTTCGAGCGTCGCGTCTCACGAGAGCACCCGGCCACTCCTCGTGTGACCCCACTGGTCGGCACTTGCGAGCTCTCATGTAAGGGCGCAATGGATTATGTCACTAGCTCGCTTCCGTAGGTTGCTTTGAATGTGCGTTTAAGGTTGGATCTCGGAAATGGCACCTTTCAAGATTTATGTATGGCGCAAGGGAACCTGACGTTCTCACTCGGTATCATCGAAGGGGAGTTTATGCGCGTTGAGATGTAGGCACGGTACAAGTACAGTGCACAGGGGTATAAAGACGTTGTTTGGTTTTACAATTGTAAAAAGAAAAAAATGTGTACAGATGTGATGTTTGACAAGTTCCGAACCGTGATTACGGAGGCTAGTGTTCCAGGTCACCAAACTCCGACTTGCACCCACGTATCTTTCATCTCCATACTAATGACAGCTTCATCGACTACGGTTAGATCATCCCAATCTTGCTGTTCGTCCACCTGTTGCACCACGTTGTTGTCAATGATGGAAATAGGAGTACCAGCTGAAGTAAAGGCATCCTCTAAGCGAGAGAGCGCTTCTCGGGCGTTTTGATCCAATGACGTGACGGGGACGCCATCCGAAGAGAGCGGAGGGACAACCAAGATGTCACTCTCTAGCGCCGGAACAACGCGCAAATTGAGGTTGTATGGACCACCGTTGACGTGTTCGACGCACTCGGAAAGCTCTTCGCAAACGTCTTCAAGGTCGACCGTGAGGCACTCTACGTGAATATGACGTAAAGAAGGGCTGGCCGCTGCCAACACGCGTAAAGTGGATGGTAAGAGAGAGGGCGAGAATAGCGGGGTGAGGCGGACGCGTTCCAGAACGGGGAGGGACAAGGGTTCGAAAGGAGTGAGGTTGATACCGGAACCTAGCACGACGCTGCGTAAATGGGATCCGAGATGGTGGATCAGTTGAGTACACCATCTCGCATTCTCGGCCGGCGAGGCGCTCTCAAACGCGCCAAACTCGAGCGAGTCGAGTTGGCATCGAATATGGGTGAGATCGGCAGAGGATGAGAAAAGAGGAAGAAGATGACCGAGATGGGTGTTATGGATACCAAGATGACGCAGAGTAGGGATGGACAACAAGTTGGAAAGAATAGGAGGAGGTGGGGCCGATTTGGGAATACGAGGCGCCGCAAAAGTGCGAATTCGAGAAATGGAGAGAGATTCAAGATTAGGTACAGCGAGGGCAATGTTCACAACGGTCCGTTCACTCCTAATATTATTTTTTTAGGTATGGAAGCACGATGACGCACAAATTTGACTCACAATGAGCTATAGATCGCCCCTGGGCAAGGTTCGATGGAGAGATCGGTTAGTTGATCAAGCGTAGAGAAGGTCAAGTTGGCCAATGGGGAGAGTTCAGTAGACAGATGAAGAGAGAGGGTCTTTAGACGGGGAGTAAGGGAAAGTATATGATCGAGGGCATCTGAGCACGTTGATTCTGTGGGGTTGCATGTGGTAGAAGAACCGGCCGTGTTGATGTCGAGTGAGCGAATGTGAGACACATGGGCATCTGGCACGTGATCTAGGAATCGTTGGAGCATCGCAAATGATGACAGTGTGACCGACTGGAATGCTATCTATTAGCCATGATGGAGGGGAGGGGCGGGGCGGAGGAACATACCTTGTATATGGCTGGCAAGGATAGGCTATGGTTGTACCGTGAAACCAGGGAGAGCGACTGAAGGGTCTCAAAGTCGAGGAGCTGAATGATGTTTAACTGTATCTCCACTGGGAGAGTCAGCCAGTGGGACGGAGGTGACATCAATATAGAGGACATTGGAGGGGAATGTCGTTGGGGAAGCGGGACAAGGAAGACTTATTTATATACGGTTGATATATGAAGGAGGGGAAGAACCGACTGGTGACCGACCGACTAACACGGGACACAGGGCGGCAGCTGCTATGTGTGTGGGCCTTCCGAAGTTCCATAGAAAGGTGCCTTTTCTGAAGATGAGATGAGATCCTTGAGATGCCGACTGATGTGTCCCTTTTGATTCAGTACTCAACTCAGTCAGCGTCCTCGTCTATCGGTTTCTCATCTCGAACCCTTTAAGCGCACACGAGTTATGCTTCCGGATCATCTTTTCGCTCAACCCGCTATGATCACGAAGGACGCCGCATCACTAAATTCGATGGGCGGCCGGCTCCTATCAAGCCCAAATTTTTTTACGCAGAAATGATCATCTCTGCCTCCCCTCTTCAACGACCTCCACCCTGACACACTTGTACCTCATGAGACGCATCGAAAGGCAAAACCCCTGATGAACATGAGAGTTTTTTTTTTTCGGCTAATTCAAGTTAATATGGATTCGATCTACCCGTCGCACAGACGTGTCCCGTTCTTGTCGGGTTGTCGCCACAACGTACCGCACGTCGACTCGGGTTCAGCCGTTTTACGCTCCTTGGGCACCGCCTCGTAGTTACCTGTCACTTGTATGATAACCAGCTAATCGGTGGGCCAACCTCATGGTCCTCATAATACTATACCGAGGGCATACAAAGTAACCCTGGACTGTAAGCCGCCCGATAGTTCTGGAGGTCCCCGTTCCTGTTTCAATCCCTCTATTTTCCTTTACAAATATTTGACGGCCCTGTTTTCTTCGTTTCACTTCTCAGCTGACTGGCCCACCCAGGTGCCTTGACCCATCGGCGATGTGACAGTGTCGCGCATCAAGGCATCATACTTTATGTGACTTTGTTTTCTGTTTTTCTCATGTTTCCGTAACATCCCCGCATCAGCAACACCCATGTCCCCGGGAATAGGTTTCCGCGCCGAGTTCAGAGGATGCAATCCTGGTACCACCTTGCCTCAACGCCACCCCCATGCGTCGTGAATCGTTTGCTCACTCACGGAGAAATGCTTAATATGACAAATCGATTGTTTAATTATGCCAGGGCGATCATGCTTGCACTGTACTATGCTCCACCAGGCCCCCCAGTTGCGTGATTATGGCTCCGAAACGAAGCAGGTGGAGATCTCCGTTCTCGTCGGATTACGCTCTCCTGAATGCAACACGTGCTAGCAACAAACACACATTTTTTACGCGCTCCCCATTTTATTAATAAAAGTCTAAAACTAGAAAAATGTACAATCTACAGTACCGCTGTGGAGTGTAATTTTTCTAGTTTTAGACCTTTTTCACATCAATTTAGCCTCTTGTTACTAATCACCGCTTATGCGGCATGGCGAAGACTTTTGAGAGCTCCTTTGCTTGCTAGCCAGTAAGTCTGCAGAGCATGTGGAATATCATTATGTATGCCACCGGTCCACCACAACTTGCACTCACCGAAGTCACAGGTGGCATGAATGCCAATATACACATGGACACACAGACATATGGTCGTTGGGGCTACAAACAAAGCAATCATCCGTGGTTCCACGTGTTCCGCTTATTTTGCCGTTGCCATTTTAGTACAGCGCACGTGAAACCCCAACGAACCGCGCTCACGTGACCATTTTACCCCAAGGAACTGGAGGCGAACTCCGAATCTTGCATAATTGCATGGCCTGCATGTGGTAACAGGCGGGAACTACAGCGTTCAAGACAAAATAAGGAAGGAATTGAGAGTATAGGGTGAGCGCAGCAGACATCGACACGTTAAATGGTGTGTCCGCCGTGAGCCGAAATTGCCCCAACGATTAGATTATAGACGAGTACATAAGCGCGCGTGGTGGCCAAAGCTGTTTAACGCCGTTTCTCTCTCTTCGTTTTTTTTCGGTTCCACCATTCCGTCATGTCCTCTATCTCCCTGCCCGCAATAGACGCGGCAAAGCTCGATAATGACCTCCGACAAGCCGAGATTCCCGCTGATCTCCATGTCCCTGACAACTATGTAGACTACACGCTCAAGAATACCAAGCCTTTGCCACCCGTCACTTGGAATAACTGGTGGAAGGAGATCAACTATCTGTCTCTTGCCATCCTCACCATTGCACCGTCCATCTCTCTTTATGGCGCATTCACCACCGAGCTACGCTGGCAGACTGCTATTTTTGCCGCTTTCTACTATTTTGTCACTGGTTTGGGTTAGTGTCCACTGCGCGTTTTTCGGAGCCCATCTTTGTGGCAGTTGTGATGCTCATTACTCTTTGCTATAGGTATTACAGCAGGCTACCATCGCTTGTGGGCCCACCGATCATATAATGCCTCCAAACCTCTGCAATACTTCCTTGCTGCTGCGGGCGCAGGTGCTATGGAAGGTTCTATCAAGTGGTGGTCTCGTGGGCACCGTGCACATCACCGTTATACCGATACCGACCTTGATCCATACAATGCCCATCGTGGCCTCTTGTGGTCACATATTGGCTGGATGATCGTGAAGCCACGGCGCAAACCCGGCGTTGCGGATGTCTCTGACCTCAGTAAGAATGAAGTGGTCCGCTGGCAGCACCGTTGGTATGTCTGGCTCATCCTCCTCATGGGTCTTGGAGTCCCCACTGTGATTCCGGGTTTGCTTTGGGGCGATTGGCGTGGCGGATACGTATATGCAGGCGCCGCGCGCCTGGTATTTGTTCATCACTCCACTTTTTGTGTCAATTCCCTGGCACACTGGCTTGGGGATTCTCCGTTTGATGACAAGCATACTCCTCGTGATCATGTCGTCACCGCGGTGGTTACACTTGGGGAGGGCTATCACAACTTCCATCACCAGTTCCCCTCAGACTTTCGGAATGCTATCCGCTGGTACCAGTACGACCCTACCAAATGGTTTATCACCGCTTGTAGTTGGTTCGGCCTTGCCTCTCATTTAAAGGTAAGATTGCCTGACATCCAATTTGCCGCCCATCCCACCAACGTTCTCGTTAGACTTTCTCGGATAATGAGGTGAAAAAAGGACAACTCACTATGCAGCTCAAACGTCTACGCGAGACACAGGATGAACTTATCTGGCCTCAGGGGTCCGTCGACCTTCCTGTTATCTCGTGGCTAAGCTGTGAGCGTGAATGAACCTTTTCTCCCAGTCTCAACTAATTCGTGTCTTCCAGTCCAAGAACAGTCGCAGAAACGGCCATTAGTACTTGTAGCTGGTTACATTCATGACGTATCTGCATTCATTGAGGAGCATCCTGGTGGTCGTCATTTGCTCGTGAAGAATATCGGTAAAGATGCCTCAACTGCATTCTTCGGTGGTGTTTATGATCACTCGAATGCGGCACACAACGTACGTCTCATTCTGTTTGACCGTGCATTTTACCTGATGGCCTGGTATACAGCTACTTTCCATGATGCGAGTGGGTATCCTCCAAGGCGGTGCACCTCACGGTCTGGAAGACAAGGCCATCCCCCCGTCACAACGCTTGCGCATTGCGAGGCACAACGAGTTGACTAGCCCGTACAGCTCTACTGCGATGTCGGATGGTGAAGGCATGCTTGGGTGATGCAGATGGTTCGAGAAGTCTAGTGAGGACGAATGAAAATGACAAGCCCAATGTGGAGGCCATGGTTTTTTATTAATGAATTCGGGGAGTAACTGACCTTCCCCTCAGCATGCTGTCAGAAGTACGTATAGAAATGACAATATTCGCCTTTCCCCTCGCGTCGGTGGGGGGCAAGACCTTCGTTATTCAAATGGGATGCGCTGTATCTGCATCCCTTAGTTCTTTACGTAATCTATAGAGTTCCGCTGCAAGGCCGATGACCAACTTGTTGATTCCAAACGAGTTGTGGAAAATCAGGCCAAGAATTGTATTATCTTTATGGAGCTTGGCACAGCTCTCACAAAGGCAGCCGCTCCACGGGTCATACGTTCAACGTTTACTAGCAACGTTCGGACATTCGGTAGCAAAGCTAAGCCATGTTGCGATCTTGCATGAGTCAGCAGCAGAATGAACAAACGACGGCGATAAAAAGACGAAGTTCCCAGCAGTACCATTGAGGGGAATGATTCCGTCAATGAAAAACCGTTTTTTCGTTGCTGTTGTTACCTTGGTAGTTCCAATGTCCATTCAATCACCACCATTGAGAGTTGCCGTCCGCGGATCCATCTGTCTTGGTCTCCGAGAAGTATTGGGAAGTAAGAGATTATAGTGCGGTGGATGAGCAAAGGTAACTTATGCTTTAAATCATGTCACCACGGCGTTTAGTAAAGGGTTTCTAATTTGGAATCATGAAGGCTGAGACTCAACTACAGTACAGTATTCACTGAATACATACATGTCCGGCCGTTATCGGCGCCGCACAATCCGCTTATGCTGAATTTTTCTGTCTCTCTACGCCACACTCCTGTGTCATCCTGGTCGGAGGTTAGGTTTTACTTCCCGACATCTTCAAGTTCTGGACCGGCGTTGCAGGTTACGCCCAGTGGCCACCTTGCTGTCGAATCTGATCGTGGTGTGTCCGCGACGACCGTTTGGGGCTTCTGTCTATCGCGCGAGGTAGGTTCGTTGGGGCTGGGCTACGTTCTACTACTGATCCGAACATGGCGGCGGCGTACCGTCAGAAAATTTTTGAAGAAGGAAGAGATGGAAGAAGATGTGTGTTGTTGTTGTTGTTGTTGCACTCCGTAATGTGTGGTCATCACCTCCCCCGAAAGGAGGTTCCGGAACTTGTGATTGGCCTACACATTTGTATGGGGTCTTCGTAGGAGGGTGGTGCTTATGGACAACCGGTCAGCGTGCAGTTTCTATGCGTAAGCGTTACCGTCATCGCTGCTTACGACTTTGTCATCTGGCACTTGGGCAACGGGTCACGGTCTCCATGTACCGTCATGCGCCGCTGTGGACAGGCCTTCCTTCTACGTTTGGTAGCCCTTCCTTATAGATCACCGTCCCGTCCTGTCGATAACTGCAGATCACCGGTATCAAAGAACTTTCTGACAGACCTCAACCGAAGAGAGGTTCAAGTTGGTTGTTATATGGTCGGAAATTCTCACGTGCGCAAGGAGAACGGCTGGTGCCGGACATGGCTTCGAGATGACTGTGAGTCTCCCATTCAAAGGGCATTCCTTTTCAAAATAACCAACGGACTGTTGCAGAACTTTTTTTTTTTGACGTTTCATTGGGCCCAAAAACACGTATTAGAACGAAAAGGCGGCATTTCTTAGAATCAGCAAAAAGAAGATCATCTTCTGGGTCCGGAGAGGTCAGAAATAGCACATCAGCGACCAAGCACACTGCAAGGGTTGCGTTGCACAGAGTTCTCAGGTAATTGAACGACCAAAGCCGCAGGAAGTGCTCCTGTTCTCCGAGTCGTCAAGTGACCTTGCCTCATCTTTCGTTGCTGTGGAAAATGCGACGGCGCGACAAAGTAGGCATCTCCGCTCCATTTGACCGACTTGGAACCGTGACTGAAGCAGGGATGATGGGCTGGACAAAGGCTAGAGCTATGCCATAAGCCCACGCCGGCACTTCACGAGCGCCATTGTTTCTCGGATATCCTTGAGCTGCTCGTCGGCACTTACTAGTAGCGACGGCTGAGCCCAGGCTCAAACCTCGCAGTCCCTCCATCCCACTACCCGGAGCAGTGGAGACGGGGTTCTACACAAATAGGAAACTACCAGCGCACTCGCAGCTGATTTCTGTGTTTGTTTATTGTTTATTTTATTTTTTACAGAGTTTGGTTCGTGCCTTGAAACCTTGTAAACTATTCCGAGTCGTTTTCACGCTGTACGAACCAGTGTTCGTATATTGCCCCCCCCCTCCCGTTCCATCCGAGTTGTCGGAGAGTACCCGCTGCGCGCGATCGCATCATTACCCGAATTCTTGTTCGTCAAACACTACGTTCAAACATTCCCTGCACTAGCACCACCAGTACTGCCTACTAAGGGGTGTTACCCATTGGCTAGTGCTCTCTACCGATATCGAACTCTAATAATCTCGATCAGTACTGTATATGATTCCGAGTCAAAACCGCGGCTTTCGGCAATGCCCTGGATGGCTAGCCGCGGTGTAGCGCACAACGGAGGTACAATCGTAAGCGGCCGCAGCCATGAGTGCGGGTTGGCGTAGTGCGCTCCCAGCTGAACCGCGATGATATTTCAAGTTAAGTTCCATTTTATCTTTCCATCCGGACCTTCCCCATGTGCAAACATTCACCATCACCTGGACATTTCTAGGGGTGATCGGTGGAGCTACTGTAGTCATGTCTATCTGTGGATGTGTCTGGTGCTCCTCCACGGCCAACTTCTTGGCTCAATCATTATTACCTGTCAGAGCGGGCATTCACCGACAGGGATATCATCCCGATCTGGTCACTTGGGCTTATCACCTTTGGGGGAACTCTTCAGGAACAGATAATAATAACAATAATCACAAAAGTCAGAGTCAGTCAGTCCAAGGATCATGGTTCAGTTCCTAACTGGTTTGTTGGAGAACCATTTCGATAGCACCTGAAATGACGACTGTCAAAAGGGATTCATGGCCGAATGACGCTGCCGCGGTGTCCGCAGGTAGTTCCAGATGATCAGATTTCCAAGGACCCAAAAAAAAGTCAGCTCATGGTGGATGCGCAAAAATCAAACGCCTCGACTCAAGATTGAAGACCTCGTCTGAGCCATGCGACCCCCTTGCGAACAGCGTTGCTCCCCATATACTCCATATGTTCAAGCTTTGGCCTTACGATATATCACGATCTAGGAACCACCTGGTCACAAACACATCATCCCCCTGGTCCTAATCTCCGGTTCCATCAACGACTTTGAAGTCTTACTGTAGTACTAGTCGTTGGCGGCGAGGGAGATTGCCGGTCCAGATGAATGCGCATTGGGGGTTACTTTCAAGTAGTCGTATCACGCCCCCCATGCTCGCGTTCTCCCATCGCCGCACCTACGCAATCGTGTGTCGTCCCAAAAGTGCTGAGTACCCAGCTTTGAATTTCGCGCGTGGAGAACATGAGCGTCCGGGACAGTGAGATCATCCACCAGAATCATGACAGCAATGGCACCGCCATCGGGAAAACCCCTCACTGCTAATCTTGGCTAGTGTAGCGATTATCAAAAAGTATATGCCCCTAAGCGATCGCCTAAGGCACTTGTAACAAACGATGGGTGTGCAATAACACGCAAACAACACATCACATGCTCACTAGACATTTCCGTCGGCTAAAATGCAGCTAGCGAGCGCCATTCTTTTTTTTTAAATGGGTCTAAGTCATTCGTTTTCTCGGCTAAAATTAGCTAGCGCAGCATTGGTTTGAAAGTTTCTTTGACTTGGCGCATCACACATGTCTTGATCAATAGATCAATAAACAGGTTTTACATAGCATATAGATGCGTGCCAATGATGTAGTACAGTAGCCAAACTGTGTGGCGGTACCGTGGCCAAAAATTCGGTCGAACTCGGACTTTTGCTGCTGCTGTCGAGCTGCCCGTCACGTCTATCGCGTGGTGGGTGGTGCACCAGAAAATTTTGGTGTCGTTGTCAAAGCCTCATACCCATATGGATCATGCATGGCAGATGCGTAAGAAGTTGCGCGGGTGGGGTGTCTGGGATCATCGGACTTGGGCTAAAATAGGAGCGAACTCGGGGTTTAGGCCTTAGGTGGCAGAGATACCGTGGATGGCAGGTTCATAGGAGTCGACACAGTCCGGCGGCAAACGTGCTATGGCATGTGCGATCGTGGGGATCCAACAGTTGGGGGTGGTGTAGGGGAGAGTAGACTCTGGATCTGGCCACGACCTTGCGATGGAACTTTTTGACTCCAGGGTTGGTCAAATGAAGGTGGGAGCGTGGGTTGTTTGGAGCCCCTCAATGAGTGGTTAGCGTGAGGCCCAGAAGAAGCCATGAGGCAGTCAGTTGTTGGACCCAAAAGCGAGGGAAAGCCGCGGCTGTGGCGACACTGATTAGGGTAACCTCCGTACATTGGTCGAGGACGGTCGTGATTCGAAGGAAGGTGCAGAGCGCAAGGAAGATAAAGCAGCCCCGTCTGGCACGGTTTTGGGGTGCGAGGTATCATGGCTGCAACACCCAACCGGCTCGGGTTTTTATGGCCTATCACAGGCTAGAGCTAGAGCATTGAGTCGGGTGTGACTGCATGGAAATTGGATCAGAAAAAAAAAAGAGGTAAGTAACCGAGATGTCTCGATGAGCGAAAACGAATATTTGGTTCGGGCATGCGACCGCCGTGATGATTTATATTTTCACTTTCCGCCTCGAGTCTCATTCTGCGTAGACCATAGATTGTCTGAAATGTATCGTCTTTGTCGTGTGGAATGTCTAGTCGAATGTGGATGGTCATTGACAACCTAAATCTGATAGTACAATTCTCTGCTTATTATAAACGTCAGGGTGTAAATTATTCTCCGTGCTTTCCATAGGAAGAAGGGGTCCTCCGAGGCGGAGGGGGGGGGGCTTACTACGGTCGGTCGTAACACCACGTCCTCCCATCTCCTTCCGACACGGAACGCAGAGATGTGGCCGACCAGAATAATGCGGGGGGGAACGACTTGTCTGTTCCTTTTTTTTTTTTTGGTTTGCCCAGAGCAAATTATTAATAAGCAAAGGGCTGATCGCCGCCGCCGTCTGGTGTCCAACTTGGCAGCGGCTGTCCCTGCCACCACAACCCGGGACGTCCGTTCAAGCTGACGTCGCCTGCAGCGTGACTGTCGTCCACCACCGGGCGCGGTGTGCCAGTCATGGTAGAATGCTCCCAACGGATCTCGAGCTGGCCTTTCAACACGCCCCGCGAGGATATCAAGGCTGGATTTCCAAAGATGGTGCCGGCTAGGGCGTCTGGTTCTTCGGGGGGATGTGCACGAGGAGGAATGGGAGAGGCGAGGCGATTGCGGCGAGGAGACAGTGGCGCGTAAAGGCGGATTCGGAGACGAGTAACGCGACGGTGGGAGGAAGTTGACCGGTCATCGCGGTGGTGGTGGTGGTGGAATGTGACGAGTAAGAATTTTTGGGGTTAGAGGATTCGGGGACGCCGGGACCGGTTGAAATGACATCGTTGGTATATTTGTACGCGACGCCTTGAAGTTCACGTAGATATCCAGGTCCCATCTTCCGCTTTTCGGCTTTGCATTGGGCGAGGACGCGTAGTCGTCGCCGATTCGTCGCGTTCCAGTCCCTGGGCTCTGCGGTAACATGGGGAGGACCTGACACGCGTATTTATAGCCACACGCGCGAAAGAGGTTTGTTGAGCTGGGAGTTACATTCAATGCAAGGGGACGCACAAGTTGCAGAACTTTCACGGGGAACCCACCACCATCCAATCAAGTCGACGCCTCCATCGTAGCTTCCTCCCACTCGCGTGAGTGACATGGACATGTGTTCGGTGAGTAGAGCCAAAGCGCGTTTCTCAAAGGCAGTCCCGCGATGCACCGTTGAAAGGAACCGCTCTGGGAAACGATGAATCTGGGTAAAGCGCATTGAATGATCAGAAGAAAGTGACCCCTTTACGCGTAAAAGAACAAAAATGGTAAAAGGAACCAAATGACCACCGCAGGGGTCGAACCTGCAATCTCCTGATTCGTAGTCAGACGCGATGCCATTTCGCCAGGCGGCCTCAAAGCAAATTATTCCCACAAGCATATGTTATCTCAGACTCGGACAATGCCGGATATTATTTGGCGGGTAAAAGTCACCTTCTCACTTTTCAGTTACAGTACACGAAATTCGCTGCCATGTAGCAAGTCTTTTCTTTCTGCTTTAACTCTTATGGTTAGCAGTTAACCGAATATCCCTTAGCACTATCCTTGGCAGGGCCATCAAACCAGAATATCTCGCCCTCGGTACACTCTTAAGTGCTGTCGGGTTGTCCTACGCAGCCACGTCGGGTGGAAGCAAGGGCGCGGCATCGGGCTACAAACAGACCTTACAAGAGGTAAAGGACTCTGTAAAATTCGACTCTAGCTCAAAGTGAGTTTTCTCGATCGCGGAGCACGCAGGGCCCTGACCGATTCGTTCCAGGGAGGAAGAAGAATTGTATGCTTTCTATTCTTTGCGTGCGTTTTTTGACGTCGGTGATGACTTGATAGGGCCGAAAGCATCAAAAACTTCATTGCAGAGGCGGAGAAGGGCTCGAAGCATTAGATTCGGAATTTACGAGAGATGGCTCGCACTGACAATTCGCGTTAGAGGGACGACGCTGCCTCGGAATAAACTAGTTGATCATTGTTCGCTATTCGCTATTCCTAAAATTGTTTGTCCCCGCGTGGTTCACTGGCTGCCATTGTGATGTTGACGTTTTCAAAGTTCAAGTGAGTTGATTTACTGTATTCAGTCCGCGGTGCGGTGAGCGGGTAGACCGTGACTCGTTTTAACACGCTTCATTCCATGTCAATTCCGTTCACTCTTTTTCACGATATCTCTGTCTACGCAAACCACGATGCCTATTAACACACTCGACACCGTCGATCCCTGCGACTTGCACACCCCCATTGTTTACGAACCTCCACACACCGCACCTCTGGCCCCCAACTCGGACGACCACATATCTCCACCAAGCACCTCTTCATCCGAGTTATTTCGCTTTCCCTCGGAAAAAAGCCTCTCATTAGCGCCGCGAAAGGACCCAGTTTCTCGTCGCCCCCCTTCAATTTCCTACCTTCCCGCCGACAGCCCACGATTATGGGCTCCACGTACACCAACATTGGATTCAAACTCTCACAAGCGTAGTGTATCACTATCAAGTGCAAATAACGACAAGAAGGACGCTCGTGCCGCCGCCAGCTCAATTCGCCAGCGACCGGTTCACGAGCCAGCCGTCTTGACCCTGGCCGAAAAGTGCGTTTTTGTTTCCTTCTTAGTGGTAACATTCGGTCATAATATCTCTTCTAGGCACGCTGACCTCCTCCAGTTTATCGCTCAGAAGGAGTCTAGGTGCCTTGAACTGCGGTCTCAACTCACATTACACGAGTCTGAGCTTCTCGAACTTAAGCGCAAGTGGGAGCGCATCGTACATCGCGAGTTTGGACGCAACATATCCCTGACTCCCCCTTCATCTTTGACAACGTCCTCTCCGGCAAATGGGAGTGGCGCAATAATGCTTAACGGGTTGGTTGGAGGCGTGCGCGCATTGGCAGCTGCCACGACGAGTCCTACGACCGCAGTATCCAAGCCACCCCCAACCTTTGAGAAGCGTATGACGCACCCAGTAGCTTCGATTTCTGTTTCTTCCACGACTACGACGACTACGACTACGACCACAACAACAATGACAGCCCCGACATCCACTTCGTCCACGAGCCCGGGTGCCAGCCCACGGCTCTCGAGGTCATCCATATCTTCTGTGGGTGGGGACAAGGGAGAGGATGCAGGCTCGCCTGAGGAGCCTACCGCCCAGAACACGAGCACTCCGCCAACGTCCGGCCCTAATCCCGCGTTGGAAACGTCACTACAAAGTGTTGCGCCCACGTCGTCGGTCGAACAACTACCGTCGCCAAATACGCTCCGGCAACACTCACGTGACTCGCGAGTTCCGCTCGCAGATGCGCTCAAGTTGCTGACGGGCACGAGCACGAGCACAAGCACTGGTTCGGGATTGGGTTCGAGTTCGGGAAAGCGTGCGAGCCTAGTCACGCCAACATCAATTCCTGGAATACACCCGCTTGGCGCGATAGGCATCGGACGGACGTTGGTGGACTCGGTCAGCTCCAAATTGGCAGAGCTGCAGAAAGGACAGACGTGGGTGACCATTGGCATTTTCTTTTAAATTTTTATGATTCGACTACTTGGACGCTATGCATTATTGATACTCGTCTGCCTTCTTTTTTCTGTTTTGCGTCTTTCAGGTTCTCAAAAGGTCAGAAACGCGCATCGGTGCTTCTCTCAGACGTATCGCAGTCCATCCTGTCTGCGCTTGCGCCGACATCGCCACAGGTACCTTCAACAACTGCGCCTACGCCTGCTTCTCCTATACGATCGTTGATCGATGAAGGTGACGACGCTGGAAGCATTGCTCTAGGTCGTGCCTTGTTACCCGACACGGTAGGGCTGTCCAGGCAGCCTTCACCGTCACCAACCGCACCAACACCGACACCAGAAACCAATGATGAGGATGATTGGAACTGGTAGAGATGATCGTTTGGGAGGAGCTTGCGAACAACCATGGCGCTATGCAGGGAAAAGGGACCTGGCTACTTGGTTTAAAGATTCATGAGGCAGGGATGTTGGTGTAGTGGGATTAAGTTAGCATGATATGGAATGCCGGGTGGAGGTTGAGTGGTAAATGGAACCAAAATTTTTTGTGGCTTTGGCCCTCACAATAAGGTGCATAGCTAAAAACACGAGGCGAGCCAAGTGAACCGACACGAGTCCCTTTCATTTCTCTTCTTCCTTCACTTCACTGCCTTGCCTACTTTTCTATTAATCTGCGCAGTCCCGGTCTTAACGATTCCGGGTACACGTACAAACGATTCACTCTCACTGGCATCCGGCACTCTCTCGTTGCGGTATTGGCACCACGCCCAACATATCATATCCTAGTCACCATAAAAATCGTAACTCTCTTTTTGTTATAAAATGCAACTCTCTTTCGTGACTCTTTTTCACTGACTCTCTCTTCTTTTTATTTCTTCCAGTCATACCCCGCCAACTTGAACCCGGATGCTCCTCCCCAGATGTATCAACAACCACCACTTCGTCCCCAGCAGACCTGGCCTAATTCTCAGTTCGCCCAAGGCCCACAGCCAGCAGCAGTACCAACCTGGGCCTCGGCCCCCGTCATCACGGCAATCCACAATGCCACCACCACCGGTGCCATCCCCGTCCCCCGTCAAGTCCCCACCCAATCCTTTGTACCACCCGTTCCTCCAGGAGTGAATCCACAGCAATGGCAGAACGGCAGATGGAGGTACACGGGACCCGCTGCAGGTCTGAACGGCACTCAGCCTCATGGACCATACCCCCCTCCCAGTCTTGTGGGCTGGAACATCCCCGCTGGATGGGGCATCACACCGCAATACTACTGCCCTCCTCAGCAGCAAAAGCAGCCCGACAGATCCTATTGGGACACGAAGCTCACCAATAACGGACTCGGGCTCGAGAACATGCATATCAAGTGCGCATCTTTTTTTCATGTCCGTTTTCGCATCAATTCAACCTTCTCTCTCTCCTCTTGACAGGCACCAATCTACTTCATCCGACGAGGGTAGAGATAAGGGATCCCATACGCCCTGGGCGTGGGTCCCTCGTGAGCTCGAGGACGACGATGACTCGCACTCGCAGCAGCAGCAGCAGCAGCAACAGGCAGGCAGCTCAGCTCCGTATCAGAATGCTCCACGATCCCACCAACCGAGTTCTGTAGCACCCGGCGGAACCTCGGGAACGAGCGGACATGGACGACATCCTAGTACTGCCCCCGCCGTCGCCGGGACCGGTTACCCGGCACAGGGACATGGTCATCCACCACACGCGTATTTCTCAGTCCCTGCAGATCGTCAGCAAGCAATCTCGAACGATGCAGGCCCTAGCTCTAGACCCACTCTTCCACCCCCTGCTGTCTTCTCTGCTCATGTCCGCCAACAGTCCAACCCTCATCAATCGACCCATTCCCAACCCTCCGCATCTAATCTACCTTCCCTGCCCACCCCTAGCGCACAAGCTTTACAACGCAGTCGAAGCCATATGGTCATTGCCCCCACACCACAGCGCCCGGGACAACCCGAGTCATTTACAGAGGTGAAGCAACTCCGTCCCACTTTCTCCCCCGCAATCGTTCGCACACCCAACCATTATCATTTTCGCCATGACTCATCACAGCCGGTGGTGCCTTCGCCTCTGGTTGCGCCCTGGGAAGATGGAAGCGCGGGGGTGTCTACGTCTGCCAACGCACATCTTAGCGCCCCTCCTCATGGTGTAGTCCCATCGCCACGTGTGCCCCGATGGAATTCGCATGCGAGAGCAAATGATCCCGACTCGCCAACGCCCTCTCCACGCAACCCTCGTACGTCACGCACCGATCCCCCCGGATATATGAGTCTGGTGCGAGGCCGACGCACTCTGTACAGCGCTCCTATTCGATCCCAGAGCCAGCACGCTTCCCAGCAATGGTCTCGCGACAAAATTCCATGCCAATCGTGCCCTCGACTGACCAAGACTCGCAATCGGGTCATTCGTCCATCGCGAACTTGCCCCACTTTGCGGAAGAGCCAGGCGCGATGCTCAGTCCCCTCCTCGGCACCGTATCCTCCGAATCTTCCGAATCTTCCACCTCATCGGCGACCACCATCATCATCGCCCCGAGTCCACCGCCCTTATTCATACCCCCACGTCACAGCAGCAGGTCACCCTCGCCATCCCCTCTGCGTCGACGGTCGCGCCGCCGCCGACCATCTTCTCCTCCATCCTCTTCTGAATCCTCCGACTCGGATTCGAACGACGGTCGTTCGCCCTCGCGACGACATCGCTCGCCGTCCGCTTCACGCAGCCGGCACAGCACCTACAGCGGACACAGCAGTGGCCATAGCGCGCGCAGCAGCGGGCACTACCCTCCATTTCCAGGTGCTGTGGGGGGCGTTGGCGCGCCTCACACGCCTCAACAGGGCCGCTCGCCCGCCTCGTCCACGCACACGCACCGCTCCTCGGCCTCCTCTAACCCACTCCCGACTCCTCCCCAAGAACGGCGCGACCCAGGCTTCTCCTTACCTCCTCCACAGATGTCCAAGCCTCCGCGGGGTACGTACGGTCGCACGCTACGTTTCGGTTATTGGAACCGAAGAGGCGACTACCTCACCAACGACAAGTACGTCGTTTACGCGCCGCCCGATCGCGCCAACCCGCGCGAATTGGAGAGATACCCTGCCCCGACGCAGGGTTATATGGACCACTTTGGAAACTTTATACCGTACGACGCGAAGAGACAGGAGCTGCCGGAAAGTCTGCCGAGGCAAGGGCGTGCGCCTTTATTACCCTACGAAAAGGTCCGTCACCGTCGTTTCTTTTTTTTTTTTTTTTTTGCATTTTCTGACGTTTCTTTTTTTTTTTTTGGTTTTGCCCACACACAGTTCGTTACATACGTGTACCTGTGATGCGGGTTCGCGCGGAACAAATGCCATAGTGTTAATGCTTTGATCTACGACGTTCGACCAAGTTTTGTTTTTGTTTTCTTCTTTCGCCTTTCCTTTGTTCTCCTTTTGTTCCCCCCCTTCTTGTTATCCCCCCCACTGCCCTGTTGGGTATAGGCGCCTTTCGCGTATAGCACACTCTACTAAACTATTTTTCGTTTTCTCTTATGCCATATGCGCCCACTTGTGTGGCATTTGGGTTCGTTTTCAGACGGGAACATTATCAATTTCTTTTTGCTACCACGACCAATCTAACGTACATAACGGTGTCTGATAGAAATGACAATCAAATAATATCTAAAAACACACTGGGAGATGTAACCGAAACGCGCGCAATCCTCGTGAGAGATGGGAGATGAAGAGGGAAGAGTAAGTAAAACATAGAGCAACAAGATCAGTTGAAGGTGTACTAGTCAGACATTGAACTTTACAATATTGTCAGATTCAGTCCTGAAACCTGATCACAGAGTTTCAGGACTGAATCGGACAGCATCGTAAAATGCCGCACTGAGCAGCAAGGGGTGAAATATATTAAAGTCCGATTCCACCGTGAAATTCTCGCATGTGGTCATAAATGCCGTGTCCTTCAGGAAACGTGTCGAGGCAGACCCAACAGGTGTGCGTGTGGCAGCGGGTACAGGTCATGTGGTTGCACCCTTCCGAGCGCTCGATCGGCGCGTGGCAACCCGGGCACTTTTTCACCCCATGTGTCCGCATCCATTCTTGGAAAAGGCGATCACCGCCGTCCTCGCGATCGGCGCAAGTCACGCCTTCGTGATATTCAACGTGACACGAGGGACAGATGCGTGCGAGACAAGAGGGGCAGGATACCGACGAGTTCCGCGGCCCAGTCGGGTACGCCTGTGGACAATCAGGGGTCGGGCAGTAGTGGTAGTCGTCTGGGTTGGACTGCACGTATGCATGAAATGCTGCGAGTGCGAGAGCATCGAAATCAGCGGGGGGAAGGACCATCCGCGCCTTCATGATAGGAACAAGTGCGCCGCACTTGCCTTGATTGCCAAGGCACTTGATGGGGAAGGACCGTGTGTCGGAAGCAGCGTTCAGGTAGGCAACCAAGCAGGCCTCGCACCATCTGTGGCCGCAGTTCAAGGAGACAGGCGTCATGGGAGGTTCGAGGCATACAGGGCAGTGCTCATCGCCCGAGTCAACATGTCGCGACTTCACAGTTTGGATAATCTGCTGTATTTCCACATAGAGTTCCTCTGGGCCACGCACACAAAGGACTTTTCGTTGCAAATCTAAGCGGACGTTTTCTTCCCCGTGCCGTTGCTGTGCTGCCAGGAGGTCGGGACTAACGAGAATGGCCTTTAGTGGCCCGTCAAGTGGTATTGTGTGGACCTTATGCTGCCGCAACGAGGAAAATTTGTCGAGAATGGCCGCAGCAACCGCTTGACGCTGCTCAACGGTTCCTATGAGCCGAATACATCTACGAAAGAAGTGAACCGATATCATGACGCGCGCATGGCGTTCTCGCAATTGGTCCAGGAAGCGAGTGCCTGCCTCGCGACGAAGGGAGTCGTCCCAGACTTGTTCACCGTTCTCCTTGAGTATCTCGCCATCCAAGATCTCCGAAATCTCGACCCTGAGGCGCGCAAGAGTCTTGCTATCCTCGGCGACGAGCCTAACACTAGGATCCTTGCTCACGTGATGGGTGAGAAGGTCGATATGGGCGCCAGGGATATGGTTCCAGAGTTTCTGCCGCAGACGGTTTAAATCCTCCTCGACGAGGTTAAACTTTGCACGTGGCACACTCTTTTGAACAGAGAGCACGCGCTTGACAAAGATCTTCTCCATGCCCAGCGAGCGCTGCTTCACTCGATGGAGCTCACAGGCAGCGGCAGCGACGTCAGGAGAGTCGAACTGGCACCATACCCGTACCATTCCATCTTTGTACGGGGGCCGAACGGGTTGGAAGTGGGTGATCTTGCCAAAATTCTGCAGGATCCTTTCGACCGCGGGTATCCCAAAGTCGGGAGACTGGTAGTTTGGACGCTCCATCATAGTATCTTCGGACGGCCCGAACTGTTTGAAAAACTTCGGCGTAGCGCCTGGAGGCAGTCCCATAAAACGAACATTGTACGCTCCGACGACGGGGATACCTTCGTACATGGTCGCAGTAATCCAATGATTACGTTCTGTCATGCCATCCGCTTTGGACACGGCACTTTGGGCTGCTTCTAGAGTGTCATACCCAGCATAGCCTGCTTTGCAGGGAACGGGCCACCTGACCCGGACAAAACTATCGCGGATCATTCGTTTTGCAAGGTGGCAGGACAAGGAAAGTTGGACCGTGATACGGTTCCCGAAAACTTCCTTGCCATCGAGCCCTTCTATGGCACGAACCACCTCGCGGTAACTTGCCATCTGCACTTTAGCTATGGTGGTTGCAGAGTCGCTATTTTGGCTCTCATGGGAAAACTGAACGTCCTGGATCTTTCCAAAAGGAGCGACAAGACGTTCAACGTCCCTGCGCTTCGTCGACACGGGGATGCCGTTGATCGAAAATCGAAGGGACTCGAACCCGGTGACAATCTTTGAAATCGAGAAGCCGCCAGAAAAATCGACCTTTGTGGCTTCCATCAAGGAGAGATTGATATCCTCAGGCGGCTTATAGTTGAGGAGCGATTGTACGTCCTGCGACTTGGGAGGGGGTGGCGGTGGCAGTTCTGGAGGGAGCACATCCTGGGACTTTGGAACAAGCACGTCCTTGGGCGTATTGGAGATAAGAGACCCATTTGTTTGCGTCAAAGTAGAAAGATGTTGGGCGACGGGATGGGATGGGCCATTTCCAATGCAAGCGATGACAACAGCTGGGTCGCTTTCGACTCCAGTCGTTGGCGTGGCCGCCGACGCGCATTCCATCTGGGACTGTGGAGTAGCTTCCTGCCTTTGCCATTGCACCTGGGGCACCGACGCTCCCTTGCTGGGTGCCAAGGCGTCCGCCATGTGCATTTTCGATTTATTCTCCCACACCGTGAATCCAAGTAAAGCCCCTAGTCGTGGTGGAACGTGCTTGTACGAGCATTTTGTTTCGAGACATTCACCAACCAAATGTTTTTGGCAAATTTCCGGGTTAAGCGGAATAGATCGCCTCCGTGGCTTAGAGGGGATGAAGCAATTGCTGGTGTGAGCTGGTGATGATGAGTTATGGTCGAATGCGAAATGGACAGACATGCTCACAACGCCATAGCCATTAGAAACGGTACTTTTATTGATGGCTGGAACGGCGTCCACGGAGGCATCGACGGAGTTCTCCTCAGAATGATTGGTTGTACCCCCATTTTCTTGCTGCCGATCCTGTGCCAATAAAGGATATTCAGACAAGGTCCTTGATTGAAATGGAAGAGATTGTACCGTCTCCTGTGACCCTTCAGACGTTGCGTTTCTCTGCCCTGGAGGTTCGTCTGAGGGGACTGGATCGCAAGTTGATTCGCGCGGGTCGCAGCTCTCTGTTCTGCAATTAGCTTCTGCTTCGAGAGAAGGGACCGTCGCGGGGCACGGTGAAGGCTTCGATGGATCTGACTCTGTCGAAACCACTTCACCGCTGGAGGTGGTGCTTTTGGGGAGTTGAACAACGACGGCGGCTTCAGCAGAAATGTCAAGGGGCGGTGTTGGGTCCAGCGAAGGGCCTTCCAATTTCTCGGGCAACTTAACTACGGGATCTTCATCAGTTTTGAGTACAGGTGCATCTACGGACGATGTCGTGTCAACGGGCGTTGTGGGAGGTGCCTGAAATGTTATATTAACAAGAAGACAGTGAAGTCTCAAGGATGGCGTACGTCGGATTCGATTTTGGGAGCCGTAATTCGCTGTGTTTGGTTAGGCTAGACGACTACCACGTGAGGAAACCGTCATAGACATAGGGCAAAAACAACGCACCCTCACTTGCCACGGTGGTTCCAATGAATTGTAAATATGATGAATTCTAAGATGCGAGCGGCGACAGCTCGAACCAAAGCGACAGGAGCCGCTTTGAAGGTACTGGGGGCATATACGATCAGACAATTCAACCCTGTGCTTGGTCTTGTTCCAATTATAATAAGCATGAAAGAACTTCCGAAAAGGAAAAGCAGCACGTACAGCTGGTCGAGCCAGGCGAATTTTGACGGAATGAAGTTCCCGGGGACAGTCACGACGCTGAACGAGGTAATCCAGGAGGTCTGCCTATGAAAATTTTAGGATGAGTGAGAGAAGAGTGTATCGCAACCTGATCGTACCATGTCCGCGTATGGAACATGCAAGCGAGGACATGCATCCTGGCAATTACCGCTATAAATGAAACGCCTACAAATGGACGGAGGTTTGTGTATCTGAGGATGGGGATGTGAAAGAACAGTGGGACGCTAAGACGTTCGGACGCAATCAAGTCAGGAAACAAGTTGAGTGACACTCAGAAAAGGGGCATACATACCTGCGGAAGCTGGTGATGCGTAGGAGGGTGGACAGAGGGGGAACTCATTTTGACTAGGCAAGGAGTGAAAGAGAACTGCGTAGCATAGGGTCGATGGGTGAGAAAAGAGTGCCACCAAGTATGAAGGGTTTAAGTAGAACGGCGTAAGGCAAGAGTCATTTTTGTGTCTGTCTTCTGCGTGTCTCTGACTGCGTTTCTTATTATTATTTATTACGTAATCGATTTGTATGCACGTATATAATTGATCGCAAAGAACGCATTATCGTATTTAGGTGAACCTGGTCCGACCACATTGTCATTATACTGCATACAAAAGTCAGATCAGGACAGAACAATACGTTTTAGACAAAGGACGCACGCAGATGCCGTAGGCCCAGAGTTCAAGCACTGTGGATTGTACACAGTCGGATTTCCAGCCCCTGACAAGTCGCACCTCGTGAACATCGAAACAATTCCGGCATTCAAACGGCGACTAACCATACGCCACAAAGAGTGATGTCTATGACTAATTGCTGACCGGTGAAGAACTGAGCAATATTGCAACCAGATACCGGAAAGCTCGCGGACGGTGTCCCCCAATCCGAAGGGTCGATCGAAGAGGTCGAGGTAGCCTGTAGGATCGAGGGCGGCACAGCACCACGCTATGCGTGCCATGTTAGCTCTCTCATATATCTCGACCAATTAAACACGGCGCGTACGCTCCAAAACCAGGTACTGTTGCGAACACAAGAATTATCATTCGTGAGAGCGCAGAAATGCTTAATGGACGCACGAGATGCCGCTGGCGTCGAACTGAGTGGCATAAACCCCGCCACCGGCTTAGCAAAGCCCTCACCATAACTATTGGGTTGCGTTTCAGTGACCGTACATCCGGTGGACTGAGAGCAGTCAGTCGGGCCCGACGTCCCCTTCTGGATTACGCCTTGAGCTTGTGAACACCCTGGAGACGTGTGTAGTGTATACTGATTCGCGCTCTGCTCTCACCTTAGCGAGCTGCCACACGGCGCTACGAGAACAAGAGAAGCCTACCACGAGGTTGACACCTTCGACGATGTCAATTTCTCCGTCTTGTGGCCAAGTCGGTCCTTTGGACCAAACTGCTGGCCACACCTATATCAAGAAGATGGTTGATTCCTTGACGACCAAGCTCGATGGGAGAAGTCATGTACCGAACATCCATAAGGAATATGTGACAGATCTATAATCCAGAGGCTACCAATGCCGTAGAAGTCTTGAGATGTAATTCGAATCTGGGACCACATCAAAACAAAATTGGATTCGGAGAAATGATGACAGTGACGAATACCGAGTTTCTTTTATCGTTAAAGGGTACTTGAGAACTGTTATCAACTCTGATGATAGCTTGGGCCTGCTCGTTAATATAGACTAAACCCTGCTGGGTTGCAGAATTGCGATCCAACCATTTAACGTCACCTATAAAGAGAATAGTAAGAGGGTTGTCCAGAAGGGATTTCCAAACCTTTCACCAAGTGTAAGGTTATCGTAATCCCCGTAAAATTCCCACTGGTCAAAGAAGCTTGAACCATGGTACTCCCGCACCACGTTGTACGGGCTAGAAAATACCAGTAAAAATAGCGACAGGAAATTGAGAAGAAGGCAGAGCTGGATCATTCTCGGTACCTGGAAGGTGGATAGGCCTCGTACCGCTGACAAGGGAGTTTTATAGGGCGAGCAGCCTAGCTCATCGGTACTACTGACGCAATGAACATGGGTTTCGCGGCTGAACCATTCTACGCTAGCAACCATCTTTGCCGCGGCACGCATGAGTTCATCCTGTGCCGCCGGGTCCGTCACCACTTGCTGGGAACCGGGCTTGAGGGACATCGTCGTGATTTGATAAGAACGTGGCGTGACTGCCGTCCTCGGGTTGTGATTGTCGCTGTTCCGTCGGATCCGTATTGTCCTTGTCATCGTTGTTTCTATGTCGCTGTTGGGGTCTATGATCTTGGATTCCCCCCCGTGGTGGAGGGGACCCTGAAGAGTTTCCATCGTGACCCGTTACAAAACACGCACCTAGCAACGAAATACCCTCCACATGCAGCACACTCTACATCGGGTTCTTGAGCCATGAAGATCGCATAGTCTCATAAAATAGAAAAATCTCTCAATTTATCGGAATGACCTCTTGGTGTTTTACATGTCGAATAGTGCGAGCACTGTGATAGACAAAAACATGATATA